>JAODAL010033886.1:0-44993 GCA_025379985.1 Phyllomedusa bahiana | reverse complement strand
ATTCTTTCTTTCCCGCAGGGGGGGCAGGGCTTTTTTTGACATTGGTTCGTCCTGGGGCTTACCTTCCAGTTTTGGCCAAGGCCTAGGGCATCCTTTCATCGGGGGCCGCTTTTGCACTCTTTATTTCCAGTCACGCGGTTGACCCCTTAAAGGGGGGGCGGGCAGGGCCCGGGCGTCCAGCCCCTCGTAAATCGGACGGCCCCCCGGAGTTGGGCGGGCTGGGACTCATTGAGTTGGGAGTTGACCTTGAGTGTTGGCCCGGGGCTTACCTTCAAAAGTTAAGGGGCGGGGCTGTGACCACCTTTTTAGTGATGACACTCCAGGGGGGGGGTTTTGTGAACCTCTCAGTGATGTCAGTCGGGGGGGTGGGCTGTGAACACCTCTCATGATGTCAGTACAGGGGCGGGGCTTTGCCCCATCTCGTGATGTCAGGGGGGGGGGGCTTGCCCCCTTCTCAGTGATGGCTACAGGGGGCAGGGCTGTGCCACTCTCATTTGATGTCATACAGGGGGCCCGGGGGCTGTGACCACCTCTCAGTGATGTCAGTTCTGGGGGCGGGGCTGTGACCTCCTCTCAGTGATGTCAGTACAGGGGCGGGCTGTGAACCACCTCTCAGTTGATGTCAGGGGCGGGGCTGTGTGACCACCTCTCAGTAAATGACACTACAGGGGGCAGGGCATGTGACCACCTTCAGTGATGTCGTACAGGGGGCGGGCTGGGGACCACCTCTCAGTGATGTCATGCAGGGGGGCGGGGCGGTGCCCACCTCTCAGTGATGTCATTTACAGGGGGCGGGGGCTGGGACCACCTCTCAGTGATGTCAGGGGGGCGGGGCTGTGTCCACCTCTCAGTTGATGTCAGTACAGGGGCGGGGGCTGTGACCACCTCTCAGTGATGTCGTACGGGGGGGGCTGTGACCTCCTCTCAGTGATGTCGTACAGGGGGCGGGGCAGTGACCCACCTCTCAGTGATGACCTACAGGGGGCAGGGCTGTGGGACACCTCTCAGTGATGTCAGTACAGGGGGCGGGGGTGTGACCTCTCAGTGCTGTCAGTGCAGGGGGGCGGGGCTGTGACCACCTCTCAGTGATGTCAGTGCAGGGGGCGGGGCTGTGACCACCTCTCAGTGATGTCAGTACAGGGGGCGGGGCTGTGACCACCTCTCAGTGATGTCAGTACAGGGGGCGGGGCTGTGACCACCTCTCAGTGATGACAACTACAGGGGCGGGGGGGGCTGTGACCACCTTCAGTGTATGTCATTTACAGGAGGCGGGGCTGTGACCACCTCTTAGTGATGACACTACAGGGGGCGGGGCCGTGACCACCTCTCAGTGATGTCCGTACAGGGGGTGGGGCTGTGACCACCTCTCAGTGATGTCAGTACAGGGGGCGGGGCTGTGCCCACCTCTCAGTGATGTCAGTACAGGTGGGGGGGCTGTGTACCACCTCTCAGTGATGTCAGTACAGGGGGCGGGGCTGTGACCTCCTCTCAGTGATGTCAGTGCAGGGGGCGGGGCTGTGACCTCCTCTCAGTGATGTCAGTGCATGGGGGGGGCTGTGACCACTGTCAGTGATGTCAGATACAGGTGGGCGGGGCTGTGACCACCTCTCAGTGGTGTAAAGTATGGGGGCGGGGCTGTGACAACCTTCAGTGTGTCAGTGCAGGGGGGGGGGGGCTGTAAACCACCTCAGTGATGTCAGTGCAGGGGGCGGGGCTGGGGACCACCTCTCAGTGATGTCAGTTACAAGGGGGGGAAAGCTGTTGCCCTTTCTCGGTGAAGTCAGTGCAGGAGGCGGGGGGCTGTGACCACCTCTCAGTGATGTCAGTAAAAGGAGGCGGGGCTGTGACCTCCTCTCAGCGATGTCAGTACAGGGGGAGGGGCTGTGACCACCTCTCAGGGGATGTCAGTACAGGGGGCGGGCTGTGCCCACTCTCAGTGATGTCAGTACAGGAGGCGGGGCCTGTGACCACCTCTCAGTGATGTCAATACAGGGGGCGGGCTATGACCACCTCCAGTTGATGTCAGTGCAGGGGGCGGGGTTTGTGACCACCCCCAGTGATGTCAGTACAAGGGGGTGGGCCTGTAACCCACCTCTCGGTGATGTCAGTCCAGGGGGCGGGGCTGTGACCCCCTCTCAGTGATGTCAGTCCAGGGGGCGGGGCTGTGACCACCTCTCAGTGATGTCAGTACAGGGGGGGGGGCTGTGACCCCCTCAGTGATGTCCGTGCGGGGGGGCGGGGCTGGTGACCACCCTTCTCAGTGATGTAAGTACAGGGGGCGGGGCTGTGACACCTTCAGTGATGTCAGTAAAGGGGGGGGGTTTGTGACCACCTCTCGGGTGATGTCAGTGCAGGGCTGGGGCTTGTGACCACACTCAGTGATGTCAGTGCAGGGGGGGGCTGTTCCACCTCTCAGTGATGTCGTACGGGGCGAGCTTGACCACCTCTCAGTGATGTCAGTACAGGGGGCGGGGCTGTGTCCACCTCTCAGTGATGTCAGTACAGGGGGCGGGGCTGTGACCACCTCTCAGTGATGTCAGTGCAGGGGGCTGGGCTGTGACCACCTCTGGGGATGTCAGTGCGGGGCGGGGCTGTGACCACTCTCTGTGATGTCAGTGCAGGGGGCGGGGCTGTGACCACCTCTCAGTGATGTCAGTGCAGGGGGCGGGGCTGTGACCACCTCTCAGTGATGTCAGTACAAGGGGCGGGGTTGTGACCACCTCTCAGTGATGTCAGTGCAGGGGGCTGGGCTGTGACCACCTCTCAGTGATGTCAGTACAGGGGGCGAGTTGTGACCACCTCTCAGTGATGTCAGTACAGGGGGCGGAGTTTTCTGTTCGAGGATGTGATTATAGCCATACAAATATTTTTTTCTGATGTCAGAACACAGACGGCGTGAACTTCTACAATATCCTGAGTAAGGAGTCACTGATGACCGGAAGTACAGACAGAAATACGGCAAAATTCAACAGCCTGTATGTAGGTGAGACCCCATGACCGGGGGGAGGAGTCAGTACCTATAACCTGTCAACAGAGGGAGACACAGGGACCGGGGGGAGGAGTCAGTAGCTATAACCGGTCAGCAGATGAGACCACATGACCGGGGGGAGGAGTCAGTACCTATAACCTGTCAGCAGGTGAGAACCACAGGGCCCGGGGGGAGGAGTCAGTACCTATAACCTGTCAACAGATGAGACCACATGACCGGGGGGAGGAGTCAGTACCTATAACCTGTCAGCAGGTGAGCCCCCAAAATGACCGGGGGGAGGAGTCGGGTGCTAAAACCTGTCAGCAGGTGAGACCACATGACCGGGGGGAGGAGTCAGTAGCTATAACCTGTCAGCAGCTGAGCCCCCATGACCGGGTGGATGAGTCAGTACCTATAACCTGTCAGCAGGTGAGACCCCATGACCGGGGGGAGGAGTCAGTACCTATAACCTGTCAACAGAGGGAAACCACATGACCGGGGGGAGGAGTCAGTACCTATAACCTGTCATCAGGTGAGACCACATGACCGGGGGGAGGAGTCAGGACCTATAACCTGTCAGCAGGTGAGACCACATGACCGGGGGGAGGAGTCAGTACCTATAACCTGTCAGCAGGTGAGACCACATGACCGGAGGGAGGAGTCAGTAGCTATAACCTGTCAGCAGGTGAGACCACATGACTGGGGGGAGGAGTCAGTACCTATAAACTGTCAGCAGGTGAGACCACATGACCGGGGGTTGGAGTCAGTACCTATAACCTGTCAGCAGGTGAGACCACATAACCGGGGAGGTTCAGTACCAAAACCTGTCAGCGGTGAGACCACATGACCGGGGGAGGAGTCAGTCCTATAACCTGTCAGCAGGTAGATCCACATGACGGGGGGGAGGAGTCATTACCTATAACGTGTCACCAGGTGAGACCACATGACCGGGGGGGAGGAGTCAATACCTATAACCTGTCAGCAGGTGAGACCACATGACTGGGGGTGCTGTCACTGTACCTATAACCTGTCAGCAGGTGAGACCACATGACCGGGGGGAGGCGTCACTATAACCTGTCAGCAGGTGAGACCACATGACGGGGGGGAGGGAGTCAAAAACCTATAACCTGTCAGAGGTGAGACCACATGATGGGGGAGGAGTCATGTACCATAAACTGTCAGCAGGTTGAACCACATGACGGGGGGGGCACTGTTCTATACCTGTCAGCAGGTGAGACACATGACGGGGGGAGGTGTACTACTAAACCTGTCAGCAGGTGAGACCACATACCGGGGGAGGAGTCGGAAACCTATAACCTGTCAGCAGGTGAGACCAATGACGGGGGGGGGAGTAATTTACCTATAACCTGTCAACAGGTGAGACCCCATGACCGGGGGGAGGAGTCACAACCTATAAGCTGTCAGCAGGTGAGACCACATGACCGGGGGGAGGAGTCACTACCTATAACGTGTCAGCAGGTGAGACCACATGACCGGGGGGAGGAGTCACTACCTATAACCTGTCAGCAGGTGAGACCACATGACTGGGGGAGGAGTCACTGTACCTATAACCTGTCAGCAGGTGAGACCACATGACTGGGGGAGGAGCCACTGTATCTATAACCTGTCAGCAGGTGAGACCACATGACCGGGGGGAGGAGTCAGTAGCTATAACCTGTCAGCAGGTGAGACCACATGACAGGGGGGAGGAGTCACTACCTATAACCTGTCAGCAGGGAGCCCAGGGACTGGGGGGGAGCCACTGTATATCACCTGTAGAGGTGAGACCACATTGACCGGGGGGGGGGAGTCAGAAAGCTATAACTGTCAGAGGTGAGACCACTTGACTGGGGGAGGGTATACTATATACCTGTCAGCAGGTGGAGACCACATGACCGGGGGGGGGGAGTCGGTACTATAACCTGTCAGCAGGTGAGACCACATGACCGGGGGGAGGAGTCACTGTACCTATAACCTGTCAGCAGGCGAGACCACAGGACCGGGGGAGGAGTCGGTTGTCTGTGGCCCTAGATTTGCACAGGGCACCCCTCATTGTTTCTGCAGTCAG
This sequence comes from Phyllomedusa bahiana, assembly GCA_025379985.1. NCBI lineage: Eukaryota > Metazoa > Chordata > Amphibia > Anura > Hylidae > Phyllomedusa > Phyllomedusa bahiana. Next base: position 39,957 of record JAODAL010033886.1, on the reverse strand, counting down.
AGAGCTCGGGACCCCTTGCGGCCGGGGGGCTGCGGTCACTGCTGTTTGTGCCCTGACGTTTGTCACCCGCTGCCCACAGGGCGACTCTTCCAGCGCCATGTTCAGCCCCTGCACACTGACATCCTGGAGAAGCTGATGAATGGACCCATCAGAGCCAAGCTGAAGATGATCCCGGACTCTGTGGTGTGGGGAGGTAAGTGTCCGCCTGTAGCTGCTGAGATGAGAGGCGGGGGCTCCACACTTCTGACCTCTTCTTCTCCAGGTCAGGCCGCACAAGTGTTTGAGACCATGGCTGGGGACTTCATGAAGCCGGTGGTGGATGTGGTGGACGAGCTGCTGTCTGCTGGAATCAACGTGACCGTGTACAATGGACAGCTGGACCTGATAGTGGACACAGTGGGTGAGTGAGGGTTGGCGGGCATCAAGCTGAGAGGGGCGATATACTGCCTCCCGTCTAGGTCAGGATATGTGGGTGAGGGTGAGGGGGCACGGTGCTGAGAGGGCGCTGTACTACCTCCTGCCTCCCGTCTAGGTCAGGATATGTGGGTGAGGGTGAGGGGGCACGGTGCTGAGAGGGCGCTGTACTACCTCCTGCCTCCCGTCTAGGTCAGGATATGTGGGTGAGGGGGCACGGTGCTGAGAGGGCGCTGTACTACCTCCTGCCTCCCGTCTAGGTCAGGATACGTGGGTGAGGGGGCACGGTGCTGAGAGGGCGCTGTACTACCTCCTGCCTCCCGTCTAGGTCAGGATACGTGGGTGAGGGGGCACGGTGCTGAGAGGGCGCTGTACTACCTCCTGCCTCCCGTCTAGGTCAGGATATGTGGGTGAGGGTGGGGGGCACGGTGCTGAGAGGGCGCTGTACTACCTCCTGCCTCCCGTCTAGGTCAGGATATGTGGGTGAGGGTGGGGGGCACGGTGCTGAGAGGGCGCTGTACTACCTCCTGCCTCCCGTCTAGGTCAGGATATGTGGGTGAGGGGGCATGGTGCTGAGAGGGGCGCTGTACTACCTCCCGTCTAGGTCAGGATATGTGGGTGAGGGGGCACGGTGCTGAGAGGGCGCTGTACTACCTCCTGCCTCTCTTCTAGGTCAGGATACGTGGGTGAGGGTGAGGGGGCACGGTGCTGAGAGGGCGCTGTACTACCTCCTGCCTCCCGTCTAGGTCAGGATATGTGGGTGAGGGTGAGGGGGCACGGTGCTGGGGAGGGGCTTACAAACCTCCTCCCTCCCTTTCTAGGTCGGATGTGGGTGGGGGGGCAGGGGTGATGAGGGGGCTGTACTACCTACTGCCCCGGGTCTGGGGTCAGGATTTTGGGGGGTGGGGGGGCATGGTGCTGAGGGGCCTTTTCACCCCCGGGCCTCCCGTTTTTTTAGGTCAGGATATGTGGGTGGGGGGCAGGGGAGTGAGGGGCGCTGTACTACCCCCCTGCCTCCCGTCTGGGGTCGGGGAAAAGGGGTGGGGTGGGGGGAAACGGGGGCTGAGGGGGGGGCGCTGTACTACCTCCTGCCCCCCCGGTCAAGGTAGGTATGGGGGGGTGAGGGTGGGGGGCACGGTGCTGAGGGGGCGCTGTACTACCTCCTGCCTCCCGTAAGGAGGATAGGGTGGGTGAGGGGGCACGGTGCTGAGAGGGCGCTTACTCCCCCTCCTGCCCCCCGTCTAGGTCGGATATGTGGGTGGGGTGGGGGGGCCTGGTGTTTAAAAGGAGGGGCTGTACTCCTCCTCCCTTTCCATCTAGGTAGGAAAAGGGGGTGAGGGGGCACGGTGCGAGAGGGCGCTGTACTACCCCTGCCTCCCCCGTCTAGGTCAGGATAGGGTGGGTGAGGGTGAGGGGGCAGGGTTTTGTTTGAGGGGCGCGGGTTAATCCCTCGGGCCTTCCCGCCCTTGGGTCGGGGTTTACGGGGGTGGGGGTTTGAGGGGGGCCGGGTGCTGAGAGGGCGCTTTTTACTCCCCTCCTGCCTCCCGTCTAGGTCAGGATACGTGGGTGAGGGTGAGGGGGCAGGGTGCTGGAGGGCCCGCTGTACTACCCCCTGCCCCCGTCTAGGTCAGGTTTCGTGGGTGGGGGTGAGGGGGGGCCAGGGGTGCTGGAGGGCGCTGAAACCTCTTGTTTCCCCTTCCTAGGTCAGGAAAACGGGGTTTGAAGCACTTACAGGGGGCAAAAGCTGGGCAGTTCGGGAGGCTGCGCGGGGAGGCCTTTTGCCCCTTTTGGGGGGCCAGGGGGGAACCGAAACCCCTTCTAAAAAGGATAGGGGAAAAAACTTCAGCTTTATGGTCCAGGGGGTTTTGGGTTTTCCATTGGTGAGTAAAGGGGCGGCCCCCCTCCATAGACCCCAGTGAGGGTTTGTGTGACCTGTGGGGGGGCGACTTCCTCCATTGCCCCCAGTGACGGGTGTAAACCTGCAGGGGGGGGCCCCTCCCCCAGTGGGGGTGTGGGGACCTGCAGGGGGGGCCCTCCTCCATAGCCCCCCATTTGCGGGTGTGACCTGCAGGGGGCGGCCCCTCCAGGGGAGGGGTTTTTTGTGGACCTGCAGGGGGCGGCCCCCTTTCCATAAAACCTCAGTAAACGGTTTTGGTGGACCTGCGGGGGCGGGCCCTCCCCAGGGGACGGGGGGTGGGGCCCTCCCAGGGGGGGCCTCCCCCAAATTGCCCCAGTGACGGGGGGTGGGGGCCCTCCCAGGGGGCGGCCTCCCCCCAGGACGGCGTGGGGGACCGCGGGGGGGCGCCCTCCCCCCTTAGACCCCAGTGTCGGGGGTGTAACCTGCGGGGGGCGGCCTCCTCCTTTGACCTCGTGGGGTGTGGCCCTGCGGGGGCCCCCCCCCCCCCCCCCCCGGGCCTCCCCCAATGGGCCCCCGTGCCCGGTTTTTTTCCCTGCAGGGGGCGACCCCTTTTTTTTGGCCCCCTTTGGGGGTGTGGATTGGGGGGACCTCCTTTCCTTGAACCCCAGTGGGGGGGGTGTGTGCCCTGCAGGGGGGGGCCTCCTCATAGACCCAGTGACGGGGGTTTTGACCTGCGGGGGGCGACTCCTCCATAGCCCCCAGGGGCCCGGTGTGTGGGAAACCAGCAGGGGGCGGCCTCCCCCCAAGGAGGGGTGTGTGACCTGCAGGGGGGGGACCTCCTTCATAGCCCCGGGTGACGGTTTTGTGACCTGTAGGGGGGGCTCTTCCATGGGGACCCCATTTACGGTGTGTGCCTGCAGGGGGGGGGCCTCCCCCATAGCCCCCCCGGGACGGTGTGTGACCTGCAGGGGGGGGCCTCCTCCATAGACCCCAGTGACGGTGGGGTGAAAAGAAAGGGGGGGCGGCCCCCCTCCATAAAACCCCGTGATGGTGTTTTTGGGCCCTGCGGGGGGCAAACCTCCCCAAGCCCCCACAGTGACGGGGGGTTGTGACCTGTAGGGGGTGGGCCCCCCTCCTTTAGCCCCAGTGACGGGGGTGTGACCTGCAGGGGGCGGCCACCTCCTTTGGGACCCCGTGACGGTGTGGGACCTGCAGGGGGGGGGCCCCCTCCATTAGCCCCCAGTGACGGTTGGGTGACCTGCAGGGGGCGGCCTTTCCCTCCATAGACCCAGTGAGGGTTTTAGGGGTTGTGGCCCTGCAGGGGGGGGGGGAAACCCCCTTTTCCAAGCCCCATTTGACGGGGTGTGACCCTGAGGGGGCGGCCCCTCCATGCCCCCAGTGGGGTTTGGGGGGAAACCTGCAGGGGGCGGCCTCCTCCATAGACCCCCGTGACGGTGTGGGACCTGCAGGGGGAGGCCTCCTCCATAGACCCCGGTGAAGGGGTTTGTGGCCCGGGCAGGGGGCAAACCTCCCCCTAGCCCCCAGTGACGGTGGGGTGGACCAGCAGGGGGCGGCCCCCTCCTTTGACCCCCGGGGGACGGTTTTGTGCCCTTTTGGGGGGGGCCCCCTCCAAGCCCCCAATTTGAGGGGTTGGGGAAACCGGGCAGGGGGCGACCCTCCCCCTAGCCCCCAAGTGACGGTGTGGGGACCTGCAGGGGGCCCGGCCCCTCCCCCCTTTAGACCCCAGTGAGGGTTTTGTTTTGGCCCTGCGGGGGGCGGCCCCCTCCATAGACCTCAGTGAGGGGGTTGGTGTGCCCTGCAGGGGGGCCCTCCCCCCTAGACCCAGTGACGGGGGGAATGGGGGACCTGCAGGGGGGCCCTCCCCCCATAGCCCTCCGTGAGGGGGGGTTTTTTGTGTTGTGACTAGGGGGGGGCGACCTCCTCCTTTAGACCCCAGTGACGGTTTTGTGACCTCAGGGGGGGGGCCTCCCCCCAGTGCGGTGTGTGCCCTGCAGGGGGGACCTCCTCCTTAGACCTCAGTGCCCGGTGTTTTGTAAACCTACAGGGGGCGACCCCCCCTCCTTTGGGACCCCAGTGATTTTGTGTGCCCTTTGCAGGGGGGCGGCCCTCCTTCATAGCCCTCATTTGGCGGGTGTGCCCCTGCGGGGGGCCCGGCCTCCTCCAGTGCGGTGTGTGACCTGCAGGGGGGGGCCCTCCCCCCATAAAACCCCAAAGTGACGGGGGTTGTGTGCCTGCAGGGGGCGGCCTCCTCCATTTGACGGCTTTTGGCCCTTGCAGGGGGCGCCTCCTCCATAGCCCCCAGTGACGGTTTTGTGCCCTGCGGGGGGGCGGCCTCCTTCCCAATAGCCCTCAGTGACGGTGGGGTGACCTGCGGGGGGCCCGGCCCCCTTTCCATAGGACCCAGTGACGGTGTTGACCGGAAGGGGGCGCCCTCCTTCATGACCCCGGGACGGTGTGTGCCCCTGTGGGGGCGACCTCCCCCATCGGACCCCAAGTGAGGGTGTTGTGTCTGTAGGGGGGGGGGCCTCCTCAAGCCCCCAGTGACGGTGGGGGGCCTGAAAGGGGGGACCTCCCCCCTGGGGCCCCAGTGCGGTGTTTTTTTGACCAGCAGGGGGCGGCCCCCTCCGTGAGGGGTGTGTGACCGCAGGGGGCAAACCTTCCTTCATAGACCCCAGTGGGAGGGTGTGTGCCCTTTTGGGGGGGGGCGGCCTCTTCCATGGGAACCCCTTTTGCGGTGTGTGACTTTGCAGGGGGGCGGCCTTTCCTCCATAGCCCCCAGGGGAGGTGTGTGACCTGCAGGGGGCGGCCTCCTCCAGTGACGGTGTGTGACCTGCAGGGGGCGGCCTCCTCCATAGACCCCAGTGACGGTGTGTGACCTGCAGGGGGCGGCCTCCTCCAGTGACGGTTTTGGGCCCCTGTAGGGGGCGGCCCCTTCCTTTGCCCCAGGGGGACGGTTTTGGGGTGGGGACCTCCCAGGGGGGGGGGCCTCCCCTTGGGGCCCCCCAGTGACGGTTTTTAACCCGGGGGGACCGCGGGGGGCAAAACCCTCCTCCTTTTGCCCTTCAGTGACGGGGTGGGGACCTGCGGGGGGGCGGCCTCCTCCCTAGACCCCAGTGACGGTGTGTGACGGGCCAGGGGGCGGCCCCCTCCATGGGCCCCCCGGTGACAGTGTGGGGAACCGGAAAGGGGGGGGGAACCTCCTCCATAGACCCCGGGTGACTGTGTTGTGCCTGGGGGGGCGCCCTTTCCCCAGTGCGGTGTGTGACCTGCGGGAGCGGGCCTCCTCCTTGGACCCCGGTGCCGGATGTGGGGACCTGTGGGGGGGGCCCCCTCCATAGACCCCAGTGCGGTGTGTGACCGCAGGGGGCGGCCCCTTCCTCCAGTGACGGGGGTTTTCCCTGCAGGGGGCGGCCTCCTCCATAGACCCCCAGTGCGGGTGTGGGGCCCTGCAGGGGGGGGGCCTTCCCCCATGCCCCCAGTGGGGTTTGGTGATTTTGCAGGGGGCGACCCCCTCCTTTAGCCCTTTCGTGACGGGGGGTTGTGCCTGCGGGGGGGGCAAAACCTCCTCCATTAGACCCCAAGTGCCCGGTGTGTGACCTGGGGGGGGGCGGCCTCCTCCATAGACCCATATTCGGTGTGTAAAATGAAAGGGGGCGACCTCCTTTCCCTAAAAATCTTTGGGGGGTTTTGTGCCCTTTAAAAAAGGGGGCGCCCTCCTCCATGGGCCCCCAAGTGACGGTTTTTGGCCCTGCGGGGGGGGACTCCTCCCCTTGCCCCCATTTGGGGTTTGTGTGACCTGAGGGGGCGCCTCCTCCATGACCTCAGGGGGGGACGGTTGTGTGGGGACCTGCAGGGGGGGGCCCCCCCTCCATAGACCTCAGTGACGGTGTGGTGGCCCTGCAGGGGGCGCCTCCCCCTTAGCCCCCAGTGACTTTTGTGTGACCGCGGGGGCGACCTCCTCCTTTGACCCAGTGCCCGGTGTGTGACCTGCAGGGGGCGGCCTCCTCCATAGACCTCAGTGACGGTGTGTGTGACCAACAGGGGGCGCCTCCCCCCTAGCCCCCCGTAAAGGTTTTGGGGACCTGCGGGGGGCGACCTCCCCCCTGGGACCTCAGTGACGGTGTTTTGGGGGACCTCCCGGGGGGGGACCTCCTCCTTGACCCAAAGGGTGAGGGGTGTGGGGCCCTGCAGGGGGGGGCCCTCCTTCTTAGACCCAGTGAGGGGTTTTGTGCCCTTTGTAGGGGGGGGCCCTCCTCCAGGGGCCCCCGGGGACGGGGGTGTGACCTGCAGGGGCGCCCTCCCTAAAACCCCAGTAAATGTGTGTGCCCTGCGGGACGGGGGGGCCTCCTCCGGGACGGTGTGGCCCTGCAGGGAGGCCCTTCCTCCTTTGCCCCCAGTGGGGGTTGGTGTGACCAGCAGGGGGCGGCCCCCCTTTCCAGTGAGGGATTGTTTTGACCGCAGGGGGCGGGCCTCCTCCGTGACGGGGTGTAAACCTGCGGGGGGCGACCTCCTCCATGACCTCAGTGGGGGGGTGTGGGGAAACTGCAGGGGGGGCCTCCTCCAGTGACGGGGTTGTGCCTCCCGGGGGGGCGGCCTCCCCCATGACCCCAGTGACGGGGGGGTGGGGGGACCTGCAGGGGGCGGCCTCCCCCAAGGTGACGGGGGGGGTGACCTGCAGGGGGGGGAACTCCCCTCCATAGACCCCGGGGGCGGTGTGTGACCCCCGGGGGGGCCCTCCTCCATAGACCTCAGTGGGGTTTGTGTGCCCTGGGGGGGCGGCCTCCCCCAAATGGGACCTCATTTGACGGTGTTGGGGGGACCTGCAGGGGGGGGAACCTTTCCTCCATAGCCCCCAAGGTGACGGTGTGGGGCCCTGCGGGGGGGCGGCCTCCCAGTGACGGTGTGTGACCTGGGGGGGGGCCCGGGGCCTCCTCCATAGCCCCCAGGGGCCCGGTGGTGTACCTGAGGGGGGGGCCCTCCTCCAGTGACGCTGTGTGACTGCAGGGGGCGGCCCCCCCCCAAATGGGCCCCAGGGGAATGTGTGGGGGCCCTGAAGGGGGGGGCCCCCCTCCATAGCCCCCAGTGCGGGTTTTTGTGTGACCTGCAGGGGGGGCCCCCCTCCGTGAGGGTTTTTTGACCTGCAGGGGGCGGCCTCTCCTAGCCCTCAGTGACGGTTGTTGCCCTGAAAAGGGGGCCCGGCCCCCTCCATGGGAACCCAGTGCGGTTGTTTGACCTGCAGGGGGGGGGCCTCCCCCCGTGAGGGGGTTTTGGACCGGGCAGGGGGCGGCCCTCCAGTTAAAGGTGTGTGCCCTGTGGGGGGGCGGGCCTCCCCCATAGCCCCCAAGGGATTTTGGGTGTGCCGTGGGGGCGGCCCTCCTCCATAAACCCCCAGTGCCCTTTGTCGTGACCTGTAGGGGGGGCCTCCCCCCATAGCCCCCAGTGACGGTGTGTGCCTGTGGGGGCGGCCCCTCCATAGACCCCAAGGACTTTGTTTTTGACCAGCCGGGGGGCCCCGGCCTCCTTCATAGACCCAGTCGGTTGTGGGGCCCCGGCAGGGGGGGGCCCTCCTCCATAAAACCCCGTGACGGTGTTTTTGGACCTGCAGGGGGGGGCCCCCCTTTCCATAGACCCAGTGACGGGGTGGCCCTGAGGGGGGCGACCTCCTCCATGGCCCCCCAGTGCCTGTGTGTGACCAGCAGGGGGGGCCCTCCTCCTTTAAAACCCGGGGACGGTGTGGGGACCTGTAGGGGGGGGCCCTTTTCCAGGACGGGTGTGGACCTGTAGGGGGCGGCCCCCCTCCGCGGCGGTGTGTGGACTTGAAGGGGGCGGCCTCCCCCATAGCCCCCAGTGAGGGTTTGTGGGGAACCTGCAGGGGGGCGGCCTCCTCCATAGCCCCCAAGTAAAGGTTTGTGGACCAGCGGGGGGGCGGCCTCCCCTTTGACCCCAGTGACGGTGTGTGCCTGCGGGGGGCGGCCCCCCTCCATTAGACCCCAGTGACGGGTTGTGTGACTGAGGGGGCCCCCCTCCCCCTTACCCCCCAGGGGGCGGGTGGGGACCGGGCAGGGGGGGCCCCTCCTCCAGTGAGGGTTTTGTGTGCCTGAAAAGGGGGGGGCCCTCCCCCATGGGCCCCCAGTGCCGGGTTGGGGACCAGCGGGGGCGGCCTCCTCCATAGACCCCAGGGGGGTGGGGTTTGCCCAGCAGGGGGCGGCCTCCTCCATAGACCCCAGTGACGGTGTGTGACCTGCAGGGGGCGGCCTCCTCCATAGACCCCAGTGACGGTGTGTGACCTGCAGGGGGCGGCCTCCTCCATAGACCCCAGTGACGGTGTGTGACCTGTAGGGGGCGGCCTCCTCCATAGACCCCAGTGACGGTGTGTGACCTGCAGGGGGCGGCCTCCTCCATAGACCCCAAGTGACGGGGGTGGACCGGGCGGGGGGCGGGGGCCTTCCTCCATAGCCCCCGGTGACGGTGTGTGCCCGGTAGGGGGGGCCTCCCCCCTTAGACCCCTGTGAGGGTTTGTGGGGACCTGGGGGGGGCCCGGCCTCCCCAGTGACGGTGTGGGGCCCTTTGCAGGGGGGGGCCCTTTCCCCCATAGACCTCCAGTGGAGGGTGTGTAAACTGCAGGGGGGGGGCCTCCCCCATGGGACCCCAGTGACGGTATTGTGCCTCCCCGGGGCCGCCTCCTTCATAAAACCCCAGTGGGGGTGTGTGCCCGGCCGGGGGCACCTCCTCCAAAAGGCCCAAAACCAAAAGTGCGGTGTGTGAAGCAGGGGGGGGGCCTCCTCCATAGACCCCTGGGCGGGTGTGTGACCAGCGGGGGGGCGGCCTCCTCCAAAAGGACCCCAGTGACGGTTTTTGTGCCCCGCTGGGGGCCCCTCCCCCCAGTGAGGGGTGTGTGCCCAAAGAAAGGGGGGGGCCCTCCTCCGGGAAAACGGGGGTGGCCCGGAGGGGGCGGCCCCCCCTCCATAGACCCCAGTGACAGTGTGTGACCTGCAGGGGGCGGCCTCCTCCATAGACCCCGTGAGGGGGTTTGGGTTGGGGGACCTGCAGGGGCGGCCTCCTCCAGTGAGGGGGGTTTGGCCCAGAGGGGGGCCTCCTCCTTTGGGCCCCCTGGGACGGTGGGGTGCTGGAGGGGGGGCCCTCCTCCATAAACGGTTTTTGTGACCTGTGGGGGGCCCGGCCCTTCCCCCCCATAGACCCGGGGTGACGGGTGTTGGTGACCTGCAGGGGGCGACCTCCTCCATAGACCCCAGTGACGGTGTGTGACCTGCAGGGGGGCGGCCTCCTCCATAGACCTCAGTGACGGTGTGTGACCTGTAGGGGGCGGCCTCCTCCATAGACACCAGTGAGGGGGGTTTTGTTGGGGGCCTGTAGGGGGCGGCCTCCCCCTTTGCCCCCCTGGACGGTGTGTGACCTGTAGGGGGCGGCCTCCTCCCTCGACCCCAGTGACGGTGTGTGCCCCTGCGGGGGCGGGCCTCCTCCAGTGAGGGTGTGTGCCTGTAGGGGGGGGGTTTCCTTCCCGGTGACGGTGTGGGGCCCTGAAGGGGGCGGCCCCCTTTAAGTGACGGTTTTGGGGACCGGCAGGGGGGGGGGGCCTTCCCCCCGTGACGGTGTGTGACCTGCAGGGGGCGACCTCCTCCATAGACCCCAGTGACGGTGTGTGACCTGCAGGGGGCGGCCTCCTCCATAGACCCCAGTGACGGTGTGTGACCTGCAGGGGGCGGCCTCCTCCATAGACCCCAGTGACGGTGTGTTACCTGGGGATGGGGGGGCCCTCCTCCATAGCCCTCGGTGGGGGTGTGTGACCTGAAAGGGGGGGGGGCCCCCCCCCATAGACCCCAGTGACGGTGTGGGGACCTGTGGGGGGCGCCCTTTCCCCCATAGCCCCCAGTGGGGGCTTGTGTGCCTGAGGGGGCGACCTCCTCCAAAGACCCCAGTGACGGTGTGGGGGCCCTGTAGGGGGGGGCCCCTCCCCCCCCATAGCCCAGTGACGGTGTGGGGACCAGCAGGGGGGGGCCCTCCCCCATCCCCCCCAAAGGGGGGGGTTTGTGTTGCTTTTTGCAGGGGGCGTCCTCCTCCATAGACCCCAGTGACGGTGTGTGACCTGTAGGGGGCGGCCTCCTCCATAGACCCCAGTGACGCGTGTGGGGACCCCCAGGGGGGGGGCCTCCTCCATAGCCCCCATTTGACGGTGTGTGACCGGCTGGGGGCGGCCCCCCTCCCGGGTGAGGGTTTTGGTGGGGGAACCTTGCAGGGGGGGGGGCCTCCTCATCGCCCCCAGTGACGGTTTTTGTGCCCTGCAGGGGCGGCCTCCTAAAAGGGCCCCCAAAGTGACGGTGTGTGACCTGCAGGGGGCGACCTCCTCCATAGACCCCAGTGACGGTGTGTGACCTGCAGGGGGCGGCCTCCTCCATAGACCCCAGTGCCCGGTTTGCTGTGACCTGCGGGGGGGGGGCCCCTCCATAGACCCCAGGGGACGGGGGGGGTTTTTCCTTTTTAGGGGGCGGCCCTCTCCCATAGCCCCCCAGTGACGGTTGTTTTTGGCCCGGGGGGGGCGGCCTCCTCCATAAAACCCGTAAACTGTGTGTTTTGGACCTGCAGGGGGCGACCTCCCCCTTTGGGACCCCAGGGACCGGTATTGACTGCAGGGGGCGGCCTCCCCCCTAGCCCCAGTACAGTTTTTGGTGCCCCGAGGGGGCGGCCTCCTCCATAGCCCCCAGGGGACTGTGTTGGGGCCTTTGCAGGGGGGCGGCCCCCTCCAGTGACGGTTGTGGGGCCCTTTGCAGGGGGCGGCCCCCTCCTTTAGCCCCCAGTGACAGTGTGTGCCTGAGGGGGAGGGGCCTCCTAAATAGCCCCCAGTGACAGTGTGTGCCTAAAGGGGGGCCCCCCTCCTCCAGTGACCCCTGTGTGACCTGCGGGGGGGCCTCTCCATGCCCCCAAAGTGACTGTGTGGGGGACCTGCGGGGGGCCGGCCTCCTCCATTTGGGGTTTGTGTGACCTGAAAGGGGGCGCCTCCTTCAACCCCCCGGGTTAGGGGTGTTTTTGGCCCCTCCCGGGGGGCGGCCCCCTCCATAAAACCCCAGTGACGGTTTTGTGACCTTTAGGGGGGGGGGCTCCCCCAAATGGGGCCCCCAGTGCCGGTTTTTTGGAAATGCAGGGGGGGGGCCCTTCCTCCATGCCCAAAGTGAGGGGCCTTGTTGCCCTGTAGGGGGGGGCCCTTCCCCCCATAGCCCCCCGTGCGGTGTGGGGCCCTTGCAGGGGGGCCCCTCCCCCCATACCCCCCAAGTGACGGTTTTGTGCCCCCTGCGGGAGCAAACTCCCCCCCATGGGGACCCCAGGATGGTGTGTGACCGAAAGGGGGTGGCCTCCTCCTTAGCCCCCAGTAAACTTGTGTGACCTGTAGGGGGCGGCCTCCTCCATAGACCCCATTTGGGGGTTTGTGTGCCCTGTGGGGGGGGGCCCCCTCCATAGACCCAGTGACTTTTTGGGGGCCCTGTGGGGGGGCGGCCCCCCTCCAAAAGCCCCCAGTGACGGGGGTGGGGGACCGGGCGGGAGCGACCCCCTCCTTAGCCCAGTGATGGTGTGGGGCCCAGCAGGGGGCGGCCTCCTCCATAGACCCCAGTGACGGTGTGTGACCTGCAGGGGGCGGCCTCCTCCATAGACCCCAGTGACGGTGTGTGACCTGCAGGGGGCGGCCTCCTCCATATTTCCCCGGGTGACGGTGTTTTTGGACCTGAGGGGGGGGCCCCTCCTCCTTAGCCCCGGGTGATGGTGTCTTTTCCTGCAGGGGGCGACCTCCTCCATAGACCCCCAGGCCGGTTTTTTTGTGACCTGCGGGGGCCCCCCTCCTCCTTGGGGACCCCCCCGTGCCGGGTGGGGAAAACCTGCAGGGGGCGGCTCCCCCATAAAACCCCAAAAGTGAGGGTTTGTTTAAACCTGGGGGGGGTTGGGCCCCCTAAATAGCCCCCTGTGACTTTTTGTGACCCCTTGCAGGGGGCGGGCCCCCCCTCCTCCATAGACCCCAGTGACGGTGTGTGACCTGCAGGGGGCGGCCTCCTCCATAGACCCCAGTGACGGTGTGTGACCTGCAGGGGGCGGCCTCCTCCAGTGACGGTGTGTGACCTGCAGGGGGCGGCCTCCTCCAGTGACGGTGTGTGCGCAGGGGGGGGCTCCTCCATACCCCCAGTGCCGGTGTGTGCCCTGCAGGGGGCGGCCTCCTCCATGCCCCGGGGGTGTGGACCTGAGGGGGGGGCCTCCCCCCTTAGACCCAGGACGGGGGGGGACTGAGGGGGCGGGCCTCCTCCATGACGGGTGTGTGACGAGGGGGCGCCTCCTCCTAGCCCCCAGTGACGGTGTGTGACTGCAGGGGGGGGACCCCCTCCATAGCCCCCATGAGGTGTGTGTGCCGCAGGGGGGCGGCCTCCTCCATTGATGGTGTGTGACCTGTAGGGGGCGCTCTCTTTTTTTTCTACAGGTTCCATCAGATCAGCCGTCGACCTCGCTGCGGTGTTGGGATGTTTAAAAAAAACAGGAGTGTTTAAAGGGTTGTCCCGGGTTTCCTCCCAAATCATCGGGTCCCAGAATGCTTTGCTGTTAATCATGTGATCGGCCACTGGTTGGCGCTGCTGCTTATGTGTCATGTGACCTGTGGATGTTTTGTATTTTATGGCAAATAAAGAGTTAATTTGTGTTCATGTCTGTGGGGTGAGTCCAGTGGGTGGGGATTGTGATGAAGAACACGCCCCCATCAGAGGTCAGGGAGACGTGACCCCACTGCTGCCCAGAAGACAGGACAGGTGTAGGGAGCAGAGAGGTATCTGCAGGAGCGTTATACCCATATAATCGTCAGGTGAAGCTGATCCCAGGCGGGCAGGAGGCCCAGTCATCCTAGGGCTGAGGTGTAAATATCTGGGGCAATAGATTAAACATTGCTGCGGCCCTCATGGTGACAACGAGCGATGGCGCCCCCGGGTGATGAGGCCGAGCGCTGCATCCTGACCCTTCATCCCAGGTGTGTGATCCGCCGCCGCCTGTAGGGCAGGGATGCTATGAAGAGCCATGGATTCCAGCCGAGCCGCTGTCTACTTGTCTGCCGCACCCCCCGCGTCTGGAGGAACAACGTCGTACCCCGGGGGAGAGAAGTGGCGTCGTACAGCGGGGGAGAGAAGTGGCGTCGTACCCCCCGGGTGAGAGAAGTGGGCGTCGTACCCCGGGGAGAGAATGTGGCGTCGTACAGCGGGGGAGTAGAAGTGGCGTCCGTAACAGCGGGGAGAGAAGTGGCGTCGTACCCCGGGGGAGAGAAGTGGCGTCGTACCCCGGGGGAGAGAAGTGGCGTCGTACCCCGGGGGAGAGAAGTGGCGTCGTACCGCGGGGGAGAGAAGTGGCGTCGTACAGCGGGGGAGAGAAGTGGCGTCGTACAGCGGGGGAGAGAGGTGGCGTCGTACCCCGTGGAGAGTAGTGGCGTCTACCGCGGGGAGAGAAGTGGCGTCGTCCGCGTGGGAAGAAGTGGGCGTCGTAACAGCGGGTTAGAGAAGTGGTCGTCGTAACCACCCGGGAGAGAAGTGGCGTTAGTACCCCGGGGGAAGAGAAGTGGCGTTTCGTACAGCGGTGGAAGAGAATGGCGTCGAACAGCGGTGAGAGAAGTGCGTCGTACCCCGGGGGAGAGAAGTGGCGTCGTACAGCGGGGGAGAGAAGTGGCGTCGTACAGCGGGGGAGAGAAGTGGCGTCGTACCCCGGGGGAGAGAAGTGGCGTCGTACAGCGGGGGAGAGAGAAGTGGCGTCGTAACCCTGGTGAGAGAAGTGGCGTCAGTACACGGGGAGAGACGTGGCGTCGTACACCGGTGGTGAGAAGTGGCGTCGTACAGCGGGGAGAGAATGGCGACCGTTACAGCGGGGGAGAGAAGTGGGCGTCGTAACCCCGGGGGAGAGAAGTGGCGTCGAACCCCGGGGGAGAGAAGTGGGCGTCGTACCGCGGGGGAGAGAAGTGGCGTCCCGTACTCGGTGGAGAGAAGTGGCGTCGTAACCCAGGGGAGAGAAGTGGCGTCCGTACACCCGGGGGAGAGAAGTGGCGTCGTACAGCGGGGGAGAGAAGTGGCGTCGTACAGCGGGGGATAGAAGTGGGGCTCGTACCCCGGGGAGAGAAGTGGCTTCGTACAGCGTTGGGAGAAGAAGTGCGTCGTACGCGGGGGAAGAAAGTGGCGTCGTACCCCGGGGGATAAAGTGGCGTCGGTACTAGCGGGGGAGAGAAGTGGCGTCGTAACCCGGGGGAGAGAAGTGGCGTCGTACAGCGGGGGAGAGAAGTGGCGTCGTACACCGGGGGAGAGAAGTGGCGTCGTACAGCGGGGGAGAGAAGTGTCGTCGTACAGCGGGGAAGAAGTGGCGTCCGTAACAGCGGGGAGAGAAGTGGCGGTGGCGTCGTACACCCGGGAGGAAGTGGCGTCGACCCCGGGGAGAGAAGTGGCTCGTACCCCGGGAGAGAAGTGGCGTGTACCCCGGGGAGAGAAGTGGCGTCGACCTCTGGGGAGAGAAGTGCGTCGAACCGGCGGGGGAGAGAAGTGGCGTCCGTACCCCGGGGGAGAGAAGTGGCGTCGTACTCCGGGGGAGAGAAGTGGCGCCGTACAGCGGGGGAGAGAAGTGGCGTCGTACCGCGGGGGAGAGAGGTCGCGTCGTACCCCGGGGGAGAGAAGAGGCCGTACCCCGGGTGATGATGAAGTGGCGTCGTACCCCCGGGGGAAGAAGTGGCGTCGTACATCGGGGGAGAGAAGTGGCGTCGTACCCGGGGGAGAGAAGTGGGCGGTCGTACCCCGGGGGGGGAGAGAAGTGGCGTCGTACAGCGGGGAAGAAGTGGGCGTCGTACCCCAGGGGAGAGAAGTGGCGTCGTACCCCGGGGGAGAGAAGTGGCGTCGTACCCCGGGGGAGAGAAGTGGCGTCGTACCCCGGGGGAGAGAAGTGGCGTCGTACCCCGTGGGAGAGAAGTGGCGTCGTACCCGTGGAGAGAAGTGCGTCGTACAGGCGGGAGAGAAGTGGCGTCGTACCCCGGGGGAGAGAGTGGCGTCGTACCCCGGGGGAGAGAAGTGGCGTCGTACCCCGGGGGAGAGAAGTGGCGTCGTACAGCGGGGGAGAAAGTGGCGTCGTACACGCGGGTAGAGAAGTGGCGTCCGTACCCCGGGTAGAGAATGGCGTCGTACCCCGGGGGAGAGAATTGGCGTCCGGTACTGCGGGGGAGAGAAGTGGCGTCCGTACAGCGTGGGGAAGAAGTGGCGTCGTACAGCGGGGGAGAGGAGTGGCGTCGTACAGCGGGGGAGAGAAGTGGCGTCGTACAGCGGGGGAGAGGAGTGGCGTCTGTAACCCCGGGGAGAGAGTGAGTGGCTCGTACAGCGGGGGAGAGAAGTGAGCGTCGGTACAGCGGGGGGAGAGAAGTGGCGTCGTACCCCGGGGGAGAGAAGTGGCGTCGTACCCCCCCGGGGGAGAGAGTGTCGTCGTACCCCGGGGCGAGAGAAGTGGTCGGTCGTACAGCGGGGAGAGATAAGTGGCGTCGGTACCCCGGGGGAGAGAAGTGGCGTCGTACATCGGGGGAGAGGAGTGCGTCGGACCCCGGGGGAGAGAATGCGTCGTACAGTGGGGAGAGAAGTGGCGTCGTACAGTGGGGGAGAGAAGTTACGTCGTATACCCCGGGGTAGAGAAGTGCGTTCGTACAGCGGGGGAGAGAAGTGGCGTCGTAACCCGGGGGAGAGGAGTGGCGTCGTACAGCGGGGGAGAGAAGTGGGCGTCGTAACAGCGGGGGAAGAGAAGTGGGCTCGTACCGTCGCAGGGGAGAGAAGTGGCGTCGTAACCCGGGGGAGAGAAGTGGCTCGTACAGCGGGAGAGAAGTGGCGTCGTACCGTCGGGGGAGAGAAGTGGCGTCGTACCCCGGGGAGAGAAGTGGCGTTCGTACACCCGGGGGAGAGAATGGCGTCGTACCGCCGGGGGAGAGAAGTGGCGTCGTACCCCGGGGAGATGAAGTGTCGTCGACCCGGGGGAGAGAAGTGGCGTCGTACCCCGGGGGAGAGAAGTGGCGTCGTACCCCGGGGGAGAGAAGTGGCGTCGTACCCCGGGGGAGAGAAGTGGCGTCGTACAGCGGGGGAGAGAAGTGGCGTCGTACCCCGGGGGAGAGAAGTGGCGTCGTACCCCGGGGGAGAGAAGTGGCGTCGTACCCCGGGGGAGAGAAGTGGCGTCGTACCCCGGGGGAGAGAAGTGGCGTCGTACCCCACGGGGGAAGAAAGTGGCGGTCGTAACCCCGGGGGAGAGCAGTGGCGTCGTACCCCGGGGGAGAGAAGTGGCGTCGTACAGCCCGGGGGAGAGAAGTGGCGTCGTACCGCGGGGGAGAGAAGTGGCGTCGTACAGCGGGGGAGAGAAGTGGCGTCGTACAGCGGGTGAGAGAAGTGGCTCGTAAGCGGGGAGAGAAGTGGCGTCCGTACAGCGGGGGAGAGAAGTGCGTCGTACAGCGGGAGAGAAGTGGCGTCGTACCGCGGGGGAGAGAAGTGGCGTCGTACCTCGGGTGAGAGAAGTGGCGTCGTACAGCGGGGGAGAGAAGTGGCGTCGTACAGCGGGGGAGAGAAGTGGCGTCGGTAACCCCGGGGGTAAGAGAAGTGGCGTCGTACACCGGGGGAGAGAAGTGGCGTCGTACAGCGGGGGAGAGAAGTGGCGTCGTACAGCGGGGGGAGAGGAGTGGCGTCGTACAGCGGGGGAGAGAAGTGCTTCGTACCGCCGGGGAGAGAGAGAAGTGGCGTCGTACCCCGGGGAGAAGAAGTGGCGTCGTACCCCGGTGGGGAGAAAGTGGCGTCGTACAGCTGGGGAAAGAAGTGGCGTCGTACCCCGGGGTGAGAGAAGTGGCGTCGTACCCCGGGGAGAGAAGTGGCGTCGTACAGCGGGGGAGAGATGTGTCGTCGTTCCGCGGGGGAGAGTAGTGGCGTCGTACCCCGGGGGAGAGGAGTGGCGTCGTACCCCCGGGGGAGAGGAGTGGCGTCGGTACAGCGGGGAGAGGAGTGGGGGCGTCGTACAGCGGGGGAGAGGAGTGGCGTCGTACAGCGGGGGGGATAGAAGTGGGCGTCTACCCCGGGTGAGAGAAGTGGCGTCGTACACCGGGGAGAGAAGGGGCTCGTACAGCGGGGGAGAGAATGGGCGTCGTACACCCTTTGGATTGAGAAGTGTCGTCGTACCCCGGGGAGAGAAGTGCGTCGTACAGCGGGGAGAGAAGTGCGTCGTACAGCGTGGGAGAGAGTGCGTCGTACAGCGGGGAGAGGAGTGGCGTCGTACCCCGGGGGGAGGAAGTGGGCGTCGTACCCCGGGGGAGAGAATGTGGCTGTCGTACAGCGGTGAGAGAAGTGGCGTCGTACAGCGGGGGGAGAGAAGTGGCGTCGTACCGCGGGGGGAGAGGAGTGGCGTCGTACCGCTGGGGAGAGGAGTGGCGTCGTACAGCGGGGGAGAGGAGGGGCGTCGTACAGCGGGGGAGAGGAGTGGCGTCGTACAGCGGGGGAGAGAAGCGGCGTCGTACCCCGGGGGAGAGAATGGCGTCATGTCCACGGGGAGAGAAGTGCCGTCGTACAGCGGGGGAGAGGAGTGGCCGCGTACCCCCGGGTGGAAGAGAAGTGGCGTCGTACCCCGGGGGAGAGAAGTGCGTCGTACAGCGGGGGAGAGAAGTGCGTCTACAGCGGGGAGAGAAGTGCGTCGTACCCCGGGGGAGAGAGAGTGCTTCCGTACATCGGGAGAGGATGCCGTTCGTACAGCGGGGAGAGGAAGTGGCGTCGTAACAGCGGGGAGAGGATGCCGTCGTACACGGGGGAGAGGAGTTTGGCTCGTACAGCGGGGGAGAGAAGTGGCGTCGTACCGCGCGGGAGAGAAGTGGCGTCGTACAGCGGGGGAGAGAAGTGGCGTCGTACCCCGGGGGAGAGAAGTGGCGTCGTACAGCGGGGGAGAGAAGTGGCGTCGTACCCCGGGGAGAGAAAGTTTGTCGTGTTTACAGCGGGAGAGAAGTGGCTGTCGTACCCCCGGGAGAGAAGTGGCGTCGTACAGCGGTTTGAGCGAATGTGGCGTCGTACCCCGGGGAGAGAAGTGGCGGTCGTACAGTCGGGGGAGAGGAGTGGCCGTCGTACAGCGGGGGAGAGGAGTGCGTCGTACAGCGGGGGAGAGAGGTTGGCGTCGTACAGCGGGGGAGCGAAGTGGCGTCGTACCCCGGGGGAGAGAAGTGGCGTCGTACAGCGGGGGAGAGAAGCGGCGTCGTACCCCGGGGGAGAGAAGCGGCGTCGTACCCCGGGGGAGACAAGCGGCGTCGTACCCCGGGGGAGAGAAGCGCGTCGTACCCCGGGGGAGAGAAGTGGCGTCGTACCCCGGGGGAGAGAAGTGGCGTCGTAACCCGGGGGAGAGAAAGTGCCCTTCGTACCCCGGGGGAGAGAAGTGGCTCGTACCCCGGTGGGAAGAGAAGTGGCGTCGTACCCCTGGGAAGAGTGGCGTCCTACAGGACGGGGGAGAGAGGTGCGTCGAACAGCGGGAGAGAAGTGGGCGTCGACCGCGGGGGAAAGGAAGTGGCGTCGTACAGCGGGGGAGAGAAGGCGGCGTCGTACCCTGGCCCCGGGGGAGAGAAGCGGCGTCGTACCCCCGGGGGAGATGAAGCGGCGTCGTACCCCTGGGAGAGAAGCGCGACCGTAACCCCGGGGAGAGAAGCGCGTCTACCCCGGGGTAGAGAAAAGGCGTCGTTACAGCGGGGGAGAGAAGTGGCGTCGTACAGCGGGGAGAGAAGTGGCGTCGTACAAGCGGCGTGAGAGAAATGGCGTCGTATCAGCCGGGGGAAGCGAAGTGGCGTCGTACCCCGGGGTCAGGAGTTGTCGTCGTTACAGCGGGGCGAGGGAGTGGCGTCGTACAGCGGGGAGCGAAGTGGCGACTTGTACCCCGGGGGAGAGTAAGCTGGCGTCGTACAGCGTGGGAGAGGAGAGGCGTCGTACAGCGGGGGAGAGAAGGTGGGCCGTCGTACACTGGAGAGAAGTGGCGTCGTAGCCGCGGGGAGAGAATGTGTCGTCGTACAAGCGGGGGAGAGAAGCGGCGTCGTACCCCGTGGGAGAGAAGCGGCGTCTACCCCGGGGGAGAGAAAGCGGCCGTCGTTACCCCGGGGGAGAGAAGCGGCGTCGTTACCCCGGGTGAGAGTAGTGGCGTCGTAACCCGGTGGAGAGGAAATTGTCGTCGTAGCCCGTGGAGAGAAGTGGCGTCGTAACAGCGGGGGAGCGAAGTGGCGTCGTACCCCGGGGGGAGAGAAGTGGCGTCGTACAGCGGGGAGAGGAGGCCGTCGTACAGCGGGGAGAGAAGTGGCGTCGTACCCCGGGGGATAGAAGTGGGCGTCGTACCCGCGGGGAGAGAAGTGGGTCGTCGTACAGCGGGGAGAGAAGTGGCGTCGTACCGCGGGAGGAGAGAATGGCAGTCGTTACCCCGGGGGAGAGGAAGTGGCGTCGTACAGCCGGGTGAGAGAAGTGGCAGTCGACCCCGGGGGAGAGAGTCGCGTCGTACCCCGGGGGAGAGAAGTGGCGTTCGTACAGGGGGAGAGAAGTTGCGTCGTACAGCGGGGGAGAGAAGTGCGTCGTACCCCGGGTGAGAAATTGGACGTCGTACAGCGTGGGGAGAGAATGGCGGACGTACCCCGGGGGAGAGAAGTGGCGTCGTACAGCGGGGAGAGAAGGTGGCGGACCCGTACCCCGGGGAGAGCGATGAGCGTCGTACCCCGGGGGAGAGGGAGTGGCGTCCGTACCCCGGGGGAGGAGGATTGGCGTCGTACCGCCGGGGGAGAGACGTGCGTCGTACCACCGGGGAGAGAAGTGGCGTCGTACCCCGGGGGAGTAGGAGAGGCGTGACAGCGGGGAGAGAAGGCGTCGTACCCCCTGGGGAGAGAAGTGCGCTCGTACCCGGGGAGAGAATGGCGTCAGTACCCCGGGGGAGAGGATGGGACGTACCCACGGTGGAGAGGAGTGGCGTCGTACCCCGGGGGAGAGAATCGCGTCGTTACCCCGGGGGAGAGAAGTGACGTCGAGTACCCCGGGGGAGAGGATGGCGTGTACCCCGGGGGAAGGAGTGGCCGACGAACCCCGGGGGAGAGGAGTGGCGTCGTACAGCGGGGGAGAGGAGTGGCGTCGTACCCCGGGGGAGAGAAGTGGCGTCGTACAGCGGGGGAGAGAAGTGGCGTCGTACAGCGGGGGAGAGAAGTGGCGTCGTACAGGGGGAGAGAAGTGGCGTCCGTACAGCGGGAGAAAGTGGCGCGTATCCCGGGGGAGAGAAGTGGCGTCGTACCCCGGGGGATAGGGAAGTGCGTCGTACCCGTGGGAGAGAAGTGGCGTCGTACGCGGGGGAGAGAATTGGAGTCGTACAGCGGGGGAGAGAAGTGGCGTCGTAACCCGGGGGAGAGAAGTGGCGTCGTACCCGCCGGGGGAGAGAAGTGGCAGTCGTACCCCGGGGGAGAGAAGTGGCGTCGTAACCCGGGGGAAGAGAAGTGCGTCGTAACCCGGGGGAGAGGAGTGCGTCTGTACCCCGTGGGGAGAGAGTGGCCGTCGTACAGCGGGGAGAGAAGTGGGCGTCGTACCCCGGTGGGAGATAAGTGGCGTCGTACAGCGGGGGAGAGGAGTGGCGGTCCCGTACAGCGGGGGAGAGTGAGTTGTCTTCGTACCCCGGGGGAGAAGGAGTGGCATCGTGTACAGCGGGGAGAGGAGTGGCGTCGTACCCCGGGGAGAGAAGTGGTGTCGTACCCCGGGGGAGAGAAGTGGGCGTCGTACCCCGGGGGAGAGAAGTGGCGTCGTACCCCCGGGGAGAGAGTGCGTCGTAACACCCGGGGGAGAGAGTGGCGTCGTAGACCCCGGGAGAGATGAAAGTGGCCGTCGTACAGCGGGTGAGAGAAGTGGCGTCGTAACAGCGGGGAGAGTGAATTGTGCGTCGTACAGCGGGGGAGAGAAGTGGCGTCGTACCCCGGGGGAGAGGAGTGGCGTCGTACCCCGGGGGAGAGAAGTGGCGTCGTACAGCGGGGGAGAGAAGTGCTCGAACCCCGGTGGAAGAAGTGGCGTCGTACCCCGTGGAGAGAAGTGTCGTCGTACCCGCTGGTAGAGGAAGTGGCGTCGTACACGGGGGAGAGAATTGGCGTCGGTGAACCGCGGGGGAGAGAAGTGGCGGACCGTTACAGCGGTGGAGAGAGTGTGGCGTTCAACCCCGGGGGGGATAAAAAAAAGGAGAAGTGGCGTCGTACCCCGGGGGAGATAAGTGGCGTCGTACCCCGGGGATAGAAGTGGCGTCTTACCCCGGGGGAGAGAAGTGGCGTCGTACCACGGGGGAGAGAATCGGCGTCGTACCCCGGGGGAGAGAAGTGGCGTCGTACCCCGGGGGAGAGAAGTGGCGTCGTACCCCGGGGGAGAGAAGTGGCGTCGTACCCCGGGGGAGAGGAGTGGCAGTCCGTACAGTGGGGGAGAGAGGTCGCGTCGTGCACCGGGGGATAGACGTGGCGTCGTACAGCGGGGGAGAGAAGTGGGGTCGTACAGCGGGGGAGAGAAGTGGCGTCGTACAGCGGGGGAGAGAAGTGGCGTCGTAACCCCGGGGAGCGAAGCGGCGTCGTACCCCTGGGGAGAGAAGTGCGTTCGTAACCCCGTGGGGAGAGAAGTGGGCGTCGTAACAGTGGGGGAGAGAAGTGGCGTCGTACCCCGTGGGAGAGAAGTGGCGTCGTACCCCGTGGGAGAGAAGTGGCGTCGTACAGCGGGGGAGAGACGTGGCGTCGTACCCCGGGGGAGAGAAGTGGCGTCGTACAGCGGGGGAGAGAAGTGGCGTCGTACCCTCCGGGGAGAGTAGTGGCGTCGTACCGCGGGGGAGAGAAGTGGCGTCGTACAGCGGGGGAGAGAAGTGGCGTCGTACAGCGGGGGGAGAGGAATGTGGCGTTCGTACAGGCGGGGGAGAGAAGTGGCGTCGTACCCCGGGAAGAAGTGGGTCGTACCCCGGGGGAGAGGAGTGGTCGTTCGTACACCCGGGAGAGAAGTGACGTCGTACCCGGGGGAGAGAAGTGGCGTCGTACACCGGGGGAGAGAAGTTGCGTCCGTACCCGGGGGAGAGAAAGTGGCCGTCGTACCCGGGGGAGAAGAAGTGGCGTCGTACCGCGGGGGAGAGAAGGGCTTCGTACCCCGGGGGAGGAGAAGTGGCGTCGTACCCCGGGGGAGAGAAGTGGCGGTCGTACAGCGGGGGAGATAAGTGGCCGCTACAGCTAGGGGAGAGAAGTGGCGTCGACAGCGGGGGAGAGAGTGGCGTCGTACAGGCGGGGAGAGAATTGCGTGTACAGCGGAGGGAGAGAAAGTGGCGTCAGTACAGCGGGGGAGAGAAGTGTCGTCGTTACCGCGGGGGGAGAGAAGTGGCGTCGTACCGCGGGGGAGAGAAGTGGCGTCGTACAGCGGGGGAGAGAAGTGGCGTCGTCCCGCGGGGGAGAGAAGTTGGCGTCGTACAGCGGGGTGGACGGGGAAAAAAAGAGGTCGCGTCGTGCAGCGGGGGAGAGATGCGTACGTACTAAGCGGGGAGAGAAGTGGCGTCGAACAGCGGGGAGAGAAGTGGCGTCGTACATCGGGGGTAGAGAAGGTGGCGTCGTACCCCCGGAAGAGAAGGGCGTCGTACCACGCCGGGGGAGAGAAGTGGGCGTCGTACCGCGGGGGAGAGAAGTCCCGTCGATACCCCGGGGAGAGCAAAAAAAAATAAAAAAGGGGTGTGGCGTCGTACCCCGGGGGAGAGAAGTGGCGTCGCACCCCGGGGGAGAGAAGTGGCGTCGTACAGCGGGGGAGAGAAGTGGCGTCGTACAGCGGGGGAGAGAAGTGGCGTCGTACAGCGGGGGAGAGAAGTGGCGTCGTACCCCGTGGGAGAGAAGTGTGCGTCCGTACCCTCGGGGGAGAGAAGTGCGTCCGTACCCCGGGGGGAGAGAAGTGGGCGTCCGTACAGCGGGGGAGAGAAGTGGCGTCGTACAGCGGGGGAGAGAAGTGGCGTCGTACAGCGGAGGAGAGAAGTGGCGTCTACAGCGGGGAGAGAAGTTGCGTTCGTACCCCGGGCGAGAGAAAGTGGCGTCGTAAGCGGGGGAGAGAAGTGCGTCGTACACGGGGGAAGAGAAAGTGGCGTCGTTACCCCGTGGATAGAAGTGCGTCGTACAGCGGGGGAGAGAAGTGGCGTCGTACAGCGGGGGAGAGAAGTGGCGTCGTACAGTGGGGGAGAGAAGTGGCGTCGTACCGCGGGGGAGAGAAGTGGCGTCGTACCCCGGGGGAGAGAAGTGGCGTCGTACAGTGGGGGAGAGAAGTGGCGTCGTACAGCGGGGGAGAGAAGTGCGTCTCGTACAGTGGGATGAGAAGTGGGCGTCGTACAGCGGGGGAGAGAAGTGGCGTCGTACCCCGGGGGAGAGAAGTGGCGTCGTACCCCCGGGGGCGAAAAGGGGCGGCGAACCCCGGGGGAGAGAAGGCGCGTCGTACCCCGGGGGAGAGAAGTGGCGTCGTACCCCGGGGGTGAGATGTGGCGTCGTACAGCGGGGGAGAGAAGTGGCGTCGTACAGCGGGGGAGAGAAGTGGCGTCGTACCCCGGGGGAGAGAAGTGGCGTCGTACAGCGGAGGGAGAGAAGTTGGCGTCGTAACAGCCGGGGAAGAAGTGGCGTCGTAAAGCGGGGGATAGACGTGGCGACGTACACGGGGGAGAGAAGTGGCGTCGTACCCCGGGGGAGAGAGTGGCGTCGTACCCCGGGGGAGAGAAGTGGCGTCGTACAGTGGGGGAGGAAGTTGCGTCAGTAACCGCCGGGGAGAGAAGTGGCGTCCGTACAGTGGTGGATAGAAGTGGCGTCGTACCCCGGGGAGAGGATTGGCGTCAGTATCACCCGGGGGAGAGAAGGGGCGGTCCGTACAAGCGGGGAGAGATGGCGTCGTACCCCGGGGAGAGAAGTGGCGTCGTAACAGTGGGGGAGAGAAGGTGGCGTCGAGTACCCCTGGGGAGAGAATTGGTGCGTCGTACCGCGGGGTAGAGGAGTGGCGGTCGTACCCCGGGGAGAGAAGTGGCTCGTACCGCGGGAAGGAGTGCGTCGTACCCCGGGGGGGGGAGAGAAGTGGCGTCGTACCCGGGGGAGAGAGGTCTCGTCGTACCCCCCGGGGGAGAGAAGTGGCGTCGTACAGCGGGGGAGAGAAGTGGCGTCGTACAGCGGGGGAGAGAAGTGGCGTCGTACCCCGGGGGAGAGAAGTGGCGTCGACAGCGGGGAGAGGAGTGGCGTCGTAACAGCGGGGGAAGTAGAAGTGGCGTCGTACCCCGTCGGGGAGAGAAGTGTGCGCGATACCCCGGTGGGAGAGAAGTGGCGTCGTACAGCGGGGGAGAGAAGTGGCGTCGTACCCCGGGGGAGAGAAGTGGCCGTCTACCCCGGGGGAGAGGATTGGCGTCCTGTACCCCGGGGGAGGAGAAGTGACAGCGTAGCCCCGTGGAGAGAAGTTGACGTCGTACCCCGGGGGAGAGAAGTGGCGTCGTACCCGCGGGGGAGAGGAGTGGCGTCCGTAACGGCGGGGAGAGAAGATGCGTCGTACCCCCGGGGTAGAGAAGTGGCGTCGGAACCAGCGGGGGAGAGAAGTGCGTCGTACAGCGGGGGAGAGACGTGTCGTCCCGTACAGCGGGGTGAAAAAAAAAAGGGGGAAAAAAAAAAAGAAAAAGTGGCGTCGTACAGTGGTGGAGAGAATGCTCTTACCCCGGGGAGAGAAGTGCGACGTACGCGGGGAGAGAAGTGGCGCCGTACAGCGGGGGATAGAAGTGGCGTCGTACAGCGGGGGAGAGAAGTGGCGTCGTACCGCGGGGGAGAGAAGTGGCGTCGTACACGGAGGAAGAATGGGTCGTACAGTGGGGGGGAAGTGGCGGTCCCCCGGGGGAGAAAAGTGGCGTCGTACGGGGGGGGGAGAGGGGCGTGTCCCCGGGGGGGGAGAAGGGGGCGCGCCCCGGGGGGGGGAAAGTGGCGTCGTCCCCCGGGGGAAAAAATTGGGTCGTCCCCCGGGGGAGAAGTGGCGTGCCCCCGGGGGGAGAGAAGTGGCTCCCCCCCGGGGGAAGAGAAGTGGCGTGTACGTGGGGGGAGAGAAGTGGCGTCGTACCCCGGGGGAGGGGAGTGGCGTCGAAACCCCCGGGGGAGAGAAGTGGGTCGCCCCCGGGGGGAGAGAAGTGGGTCGACCCCGGGGGGAGAAATGGCGTGAAACGCGGGGGAGAAAGTGGGTCGTACCCCGGGGGAGAGAAGTGGCGTCGTCAGGGGGGGAGGAATGGGGCGTACCCGGGGGAGAGAAGTGGGTCTTTTACCGCGGGGGGGGGAGGGGGGTCGCCCCCGGGGGAGAGAAGGGGCGTGTACCCCGGGGGGAGAAGTGGCGCGTACCCCGGGGGGGAGGAATGGCGTCGTCCCCCGGGGGAGAGAGGTCGCGTCTCCCCCCGGGGGGAAGAATGGCTCGTACCCCGGGGGGAGGGGTGGCGTCTTTAGGCGGGGGAGGGGATGGCGTCTTTACAGCGGGGGAGAGAAAGTGGCGTCGTACCGGGGGGAGAAGAGGGCTGTCCCCCGGGGGGGAAGTGGCTTTTAACCCCGGGGGGAAAAGGGGGCGTCGAACCCGGGGGGGGAAGAAGTGGCGTCGACCGCGGGGGAAGGGTGGCGGTAAGCGGGGGGAGAAGTGGCGTCGACAGGGGGGGAGAAGTGATAGTACTGCACTGGGGTGCACACGGGTGTGGTTACCCTTACGGGAAAGGGGTCTTTTGGGGGGACAACGTCCCCTTTCTCCTTCACCTCCCTTTTTCCCTTCCCCTTCCCCTTTTCCCCCTTTCCCCTTTTTTTTTTCTCCTTCCCGCTCCTTCTTTCTCTCCCTCCTGCCTCGCGTTTCTTCCCCCTCCCATCTCTTCTTCCCCCCCTCTCCTTTTCTCCCTTCCCCCCCCTTTTTTTTCCCCCTCCTCTTGTTTTCCTCTCCTTTTTTCCCTTTTCCTTTTTCTCCCCGTCCTCGTTTATCCTCCTCCTTCTCTTCTTTCTCTCCTGCCTCTTCTCTTTTTGTCCCCCTTGTCCCTGCTTTTTCCCTTTCTCACCTCCTTTCTCTTCCCCTCTTTCTCCTCCTACCTCCTGCTCTCTCTTCCCCCTCCTTCTTTCTCTCCCTTGTACTCTTTTTTTTTCACCCCCTCTACTCTCTTCTTCCCCCTCCCTTGGTCTCTTCTATCTCGTCTTTCCTTCTTTCTCTTCCCACCTCTCATTTTTCCTCCCCTCCCTCTACTTTCTCTCCTGCCTCTTCTCTTTTCCCTGCAGTCCCTGCTCTCTTTCTCCCTCACTTTCCTTCTTTCTTTCCCCCTTTTTCTCCTCCTACCTCCTGCTCTCCCTTCCCCCTCCTTCCCATCCCTCGTATTATTGTTTCTCCTTCTATTCTCTCTCTTCTCCCACTCCCTTGTTCTTCCCCCTCCTTGTTCTCTCGTTTGTCTCCCCGCCTCCTTCCATCTCCATCCCTCTCTCTCCTTTCTCTTCCCTTCTTTTTCTCCTACTATCTCTCTTCCTCCTTTTTTCTCTCCCTCCTGCCTCTTGTTTCTTCTACCTCATACTCTTTTCTCTCCATCAACTCTCTTCTCCTCCTCCCTTGTTCTCTCTCTTCTCCTTCTTTCTCTCCCCCTCTTCTCATTTCTCCTCCTTCTACTTCTTTCTATTCCCCCTCTATGTCTCCTGCCTCTTCTTTTTCCCCCTAGTCCCTGCTCTCTTTCTGCTCCCTCTCCTTTCTCTTCCCCTCTGTCTCTCTTTTTCCCCCCTACCTCCTGCTCTCTTTCCCTCGTACGCTCTCTTCTCCCCCCTCCTTATTTCTCTTCACTCTCCCTCTTTCTCTGCTCTCCCTTCCTGCTCTGGTACTCCTCTCTCTCTTCTACTCCTCCCTTCATCACGCTGTTGCTCGCTCCTTCTCCCCCTCCCGCTCTCTTCCTCTCTGGAGGAGATGAAGATGGCGGCAGCAGCTGGCAGCCTCTGCCCCCTGTAGTCTCCCTGATGGACAGCGGGCTCCGGCCGGAGGCGCAGGCTCATGTCCAGCACTTGCTCCACAAGCTGCGCCAGGTCTTTGATGTGTGTGATGACGATGCTGACGGCTTCATCCGGGTGGAGGATTTCATGGATCTGGGGCAGCAATTTGCTCAAGGAGATGAAGTGAGAAAATGATTGACAGGTGAATAAATAGGACGTTCCCCCGTGTATATATTCTTCGGATTAGACCCTCCTCATCAACCCACAACTATGTCATTGTCCTTCACCAGCCGGGCTGCCCCTGCATCACCCACACTGAATGGACCCAGGTGGTCCCTTCACCCCGGCTGCCCTCGCAGCATATCCACAGCTAATGTCTTGTCCTTCTCCCCGCAGCCCTCCTCATCGACCCGACCAGGGTCATTTGTCTCTCACCCGACAGCCCTTCCGCAGATCACCCACACTATGGTCTCCTTGTCTTCTCTCCCACGCTGCCCTCTGCATCACCCACACCAGGTCATTGTCTTCTTCTCCCCCGGCTCCCTCTCATCACCCACACTAATGTGTCATTTGTCTTCTCCTCCCCCCGGCTGCCCTCTGCATCACCCAGCACCAGGTCAGTGTCTATGCTCCGGCCCTGCCCAGGCCTGCAACACCCACACTAATGCATGTCTTCTCCCCGGCTGCCCTCTGCATCACCCACACCAGGGTCAGTTGTCTTCTCCCCGGCTGCCCTCTGCATCACCCACACTATGGTCAGTTGTCTTCTCCTCGCTGCCCTCACTGCATCACACCCACCGATGTCGTGAGGTCTTCTCCCCGGCTGCCTCTGCCTCACCCACACCTATGGTCAGGTGTCTTCTCAACCTCCTGGTCATCGCCTCTGCATCACCACACTATGTCAGGTGTCTTCTCCCCGCTGCCCTCTGCATCAACCAACACTATGGTACCATTTTGTCTTCCTTCCCCGGCTGCCCTCTGCATCACCCACACTAGTGGTCATGTCTCTCCCCGCTGCCCTCTCACACCCAACTATGGATCAGTCTCTCCCCGGTTACCCTCTGCATCACCCACACTATGGTCAGGTGTCTTCTCCCCGGCTGCCCTCTGCATCACCCACACAATGGTCAGGTGTCTTCTCCCTGGCTGCCCTCTGCATCACCCACACTATGGTCAGTTGTCTTCTCCCCGGCTGCCCTCTGCATCACCCACACTATGGTCAGGTGTCTTCTCCCCGGCTGCCCTCTGCATCACCCACACTATGGTCAGGTGTCTTCTCCCCGGCTGCCCTCTGCATCACCCACACTATGGTCAGGTGTCTTCTCCCCGGCTGCCCTCTGCATCACCCACACTATGGTCAGGTGTCTTCTCCCCGGCTGCCCTCTGCATCACCCACACCAGGGTCAGGTGTCTTCTCCCCGGCTGCCCTCTGCATCACCCACACTATGGTCAGGTGTCTTCTCCCCGGCTGCCCCTTCTCACACGACACTATGGTCAGAGTGTCTTTCTCCCTGCTTTGCCCTCTGCATCACCCACAATATGGTCAGGTGTCTTCTCCCCGGCTGCCCTCTGCATCACCCACACTATGGTCAGGTGTCTTCTCCCCGGCTGCCCTCTGCATCACCCACACCAGGGTCAGTTGTCTTCTCCCCGGCTGCCCTCTGCATCACCCAAACCCTTTTGGTCAGGGGTTCCAACCCCCCCACCCCCCCGGGGGGGGCCCTCTGCATCACCCACCCACCGGGGTAGGTGTCTTCCCCCCCCGGTTTCCCTCGAAACCCCCACACTATGGTCAGGTGTCTTCTCCCCGGCTCCCCTCTGCATCACCCACCCGGGTTCGGGTGCCCTTCCCCCCCCGCTCCCCCTCTGTTACCCACACTATGGTGGGTTCTTCTCCCCCGGTTTCCCCTGAAATTAAACCCCACTATGGTAAAGTTGTTTTCCCCCCCCCGGCTGCCCTCTGCATCCCCCACACCGGGGTCTTTTGTCTTCCCCCCCGGCTGCCCTCTCCCACCCACCCCCCACTATGGTCAGGTGTTTTTCCCCCCCCCCCGGCCCTGCCCTCTGAATCCCCCAACACTATGGTGGTTTGTTTTCTCCCCGGCGGCCCTTGCATCACCCAAAATTTTGGTCACCTTTTCTAACCCCGGCTGCCCTCTGCTTCACCCACCCCTTAAGGCATTTGGGTTTTCCCCCCGGGCTCCCCTTTTTTCATCACCCACACTATGGTCGGGGTGTCTTTCCCCGGCGCCCTCTGATCCCCCCACACTATGGCAAGTGTCTTCTCCCCGGCCCTTTTCTTTCCACCCAACCGGGGTCAGGTTTCTTCCCCTTGGCTCCCTTTCCCCTTCACCCCCCACTATGGTAAGGTGCTTCTCCCCGGCTCCCCTCTGCATAAACCCACACATGGTCAGTTATCTTTCCCCGGCTGCCCTTCATCCCCCCACCTAGGGCCCAGGTGTTTTTTCCCCGGTGCCCCCCTGCATCACCCACACTTTTGGTCATTTGTTTCCCCCCGGGCTGCCCTCTGCATCACCCCACTTTAGGGTTTCTTTGTCTTCTCCCCGGGCTCCCCTCTGCATCCCCCCACACTATGGAAATTGTCTTTCCCCGGGGCCTGCCCTCTGAAATCCCCCAACCCCAGGGTTTTTCCCTTTCCCCCCGGCTCCCCTCTGCATCCCCCCAAAACTAGGTCAGGTGTCTTCTCCCCGGCTACCCTCTGCATCACCCACACTATGGCGGGGTGTCTTCCCCCGGGCTCCCTCGCTCCCCCACACATGGTGGGGTGTCTTTCCCGGCTCCCCTCTGAACCCCCCCAAACACTTTGGTCGTTGGTTTTTCTCCCCGGCTCCCCTGCATCACCCACCCCCCTATGGTCGTTGTTTTTCCCCCCGGTCCCCTCGCATCACCCACATTTATGGCATTTTTGTCTTCCCCCCCGGCTCCCCCTTTTGCATCACCCCCCCTATGGTCGGGGTGTCTTCCCCCCCCGGCTCCCCTTCTGCATACCCCCACTATGGAAAAGGTGTCTTTTTTTTTTCCCCCCGGCTCCCCTCTCCCATCACCACACTATGGTGGGTTGTCTTTCTCCCCGGGCCCCCTTTCTGAAACCCACCCACCCCTTATGGTCTTTTGTCTTCTCCCCCGGCGGGCCCCCCCCTGCATCCCCCCAAAAATGGGGGTCAGTTACTTCCCCCCCCCGGCTGCCCTCTGCATCACCCAAAAATTTGGGGCAGGTCCCCTTTCTCCCCGGCTGCCCCTGCATAAACCCCACCTTTGGTCAGGTGTCTTCTCCCCGGCTGCCCTCTGCATCACCCACACAAAGGTCAGTGCCCTTCCCCCCGGCTGCCCCGCATAAACCCCCCACTAGGTAAGTTTTCTTCCCCCCGGGCTGCCCTCTGCATCACCCACCCCGGGGTAAATTTGTTTTTCCCCTCCCCCTCTGCATCCCCCCCAAAACCCCAGGGTCAGCTTTTTTTTCCCCCGGGCTGCCACTCCCCCAAACACCCCCTATGGCCCAGGTTTTTTTTTCCCCCCGGTCCCCCTCGAAATCCCCCCACTTTTGGTCATTTGGGTTATTCCCTTCCCCCGGCTGCCCTTGCTCACCACACTTTTGGGAAAAGGTGTCTTTTCCCCTGCCCTTTTCCATAAACCCAAACACTATGGTAAACTTTTCTTCCCCGGGGGGCTCCCCTCTGCATAACCCACACCTTTGGTCAGCTGCTTCCCCCCCCGGCTGCCCCTGCATCACCCCCCCACTGGGGGTCAGGTGCCCTTTTCCCCCCGGGCCCCCTCTGAAACCCCCCACACCGGTAGGTGTCTTCCCCCCGGCTGCCCCCTGCACACCCAACACTATGGTCGTTGTTTTCCCCCCCGGCTGCCCTCTGCTTCACCCCAAAATAGGGCCCAGGTGTTTCCCCCCGGCTGCCCTCTGACAACCCCCTATGGTCAGGTGTCTTCCCCCCGGGCGCCCCTGCTTCCCCACCTTTGGGTTCTTTTGTCTTCTCCCCGGGCTGCCCTTTTTTCACCCCATTTTTGGGTCGGGGTCTTCCCCCCGGCTGCCCTCTGCTTCCCCACACAAGGGAAAAGGGGTCTTCCCCCCCGGCTGCCCTTTTCTACCCCCAATTGGGGGCGGGGTTTCCCCCTTCCCCCCCCGCTGCCCTCTGCATCCCCCACACCGGGGTCATTTGTTTCTCCCGGGCGGCCCTTTTGCTTCACCCCCCCCATGGCCCAGCTGTCTTCCCCCCGGCTCCCCTCTGCTTTCACCCACAACTAAGGTCAGTTGCCCCTTCCCCCCCGGCTGCCCTCTGCTCACCCAAACCCCTTGGCATTATCCCCCCTTCCCCGGCTCCCCTCTGCATACCCCACCCAGGGTCGGGGTGTTTCTCCCCGGGGGCCCTCTGCATCACCCACACTATGGCGGTGCCCTTCCCCCCGGCCCCTCGCACACCCACACCAGGGTCATTGTCTTCCCCCCCGGGTGCCCTCTGCATCACCCACATTTATGGTCAGGTTTTTTCCCCCCCCCGGCTTGCCTCTGCATCACCCACACAAATGGTCGTTGTCTTTCCCGGCTGCCCTCTGCATCACCCACACTATGGTCAGTTGTCTTCTCCCGGGCGGGGCCCTCTGCACACCCCACTATTTTTTCCAGTTTGTCTCTCCCCGGCTGCCCTCTGCATCACCCACACTATGGTCAGTTGTCTTCTCCCCGGCGGCCCCTCTTTTTTCACCCACATTATGGCCCATTGTTTTTTTCCCCGGGCTCCCCTCTGCTTTACACCCACACCTTTTGGTCAGGTTTTTCCCCCCTCCCCCTCTGAAATCACCCACCTTGGTCGGGTGTCTTCCCCCCCGGCTCCCCTCTGAAATCACCCACAAAAATGGCCCAGGTGTCTTCCCCTGGCTCCCCTCTGCTTCACCCAAAACCCCAAAGGGTCAGTTGTTTTTCCCCCGGTCCCCTCTGCATCACCCACACCAGGGTCAGCTGTCTTCTCCCCGGCTGCCCTCTGCATCACCCACACTAGGGCCCCAGTTGTTTTCCCCCCCGGCTCCCCCTCTGCATCACCCACCCAGGGTCGGGCTGTCTTCTCCCCGGCTGCCCTCTGCATCACCCACACTATGGTCAGTTGCCCTTCCCCCCGGGCTACCCTCTGCACACCCACACAAGGGGTCATTTTGTCTTCTCCCCGGCTGCCCTCTGAAACTCCCCCCACACCGGGGTTATTTGTTTTCTCCCCGGTGCCCCCCTCCCACACCCACACTAGGGCATTTTCTTCCCCCCCCGGCTGCCCTCGAAATCCCCACACTATGGTCAGGGCCCTTCTTTCCCCGGTTTTGCCCATGAAAAAAACCCAATAGGGGCGGTTTTTTCCCTCCCCGGCGCCCTCTGCATAAACCCCCCTTTGGGTCAGTTGTCTTCCCCCCCCGGCTGCCCCTGATCACCCCCCACTAGGGTCAGGTGTTTTCCCCCCCCGGGCTCCCCTTTCTGCATCACCCAACAAAGGCCCATTTTCTACTCCCCGGCTGCCCTCTGCATCACCCACACTATGGTCAGGTGTCTTCCCCCCCACGGCTGCCCCCCGGCATCCCCCAAACCCTTTGGTCAGTTGTTTCCCCCCGGCTGCCCTCTGCATCCCCCCAACAGGGTCATGTCTCCCCCCGGGCGGCCCCCCTGCATCCCCACATTTGGGCCCAGGTGTCTTCTCCCCGGCTGCCCTCTGCATCACCCACACTATGGTCAGGTGTCTTCTCCCCGGCTGCCCTCTGCATCACCCACACTATGGTCAGGTGTCTTCTCCCCGGCTGCCCTCTGCATCACCCACACTATGGTCAGTTGTCTTCTCCCCGGCTGCCCTCTGCATCACCCACACCAGGGTCAGTTTTTTCCCCCCCCCCCCCCCCCCCCCTTTTTTTTTTTTTTCCCCCCGGCGGGCCCTCTGAAACACCCACAAAAAGGTCGGGGTTTTCTTCCCCCCGGCTCCCCTTTCTGAATCACCCACCTATGGCCCAGGTGTTTTCTCCCCCCTCCCCTTTCTGCACAACCCACACTTTTGGGGGGTGTCCTTCCCCCGGTTTCCCTTGATACCCCCATTTAATGGTCGGGTTGTCTTCCCCCCGGTCCCCTCTGAATCCCCAACAAAGGTCAGGTTTCTTCCCCCGGGCTCCCCTCGCATCCCCCAACACTATGGTCAGGTTCTTCCCCCCGGGCTGCCCTCGCATCCCCCAACACAATTTTTCAGGTGTCTTCCCCCGGCTGCCCTCGCATCACCCCACACTTTTGTCGGGTGCTTCTCCCGGGCTCCCCTTTCTGAAACACCCACACCCGGGGTCTTTGTTTCTCCCGGCTGCCCTTTAAATCACCCACATAGGGCCCCGTTGTCTTCTCCCCGGCTGCCCCTGAAACAACCCCACACAAGGGGCGGGTTTTTTTCCCCCCGGGCGGGCCCTCTGCTTCACCCACATGGTCAGGTGTTTTTTTCTCCCGGCTGCCC
Source organism: Phyllomedusa bahiana (assembly GCA_025379985.1). Classification (NCBI taxonomy): domain Eukaryota; kingdom Metazoa; phylum Chordata; class Amphibia; order Anura; family Hylidae; genus Phyllomedusa; species Phyllomedusa bahiana. The sequence continues at coordinate 6,182 of JAODAL010033886.1, read as the reverse complement.
TCTGCTTTCACCCACCCAGGGTCAGTTGCTTCCCCCCTGGTGCCCTCTGCATAAACCCCCACTATGGCAGTTTGTCTTCTCCCCGGCTGCCCCTGAAATCACCCCACTATGGCCCAGGTGTTTTCCCCCCGGGCTGCCCCCCTGCACCCACCCACCCCGGGTTTCAGGTGTCTTTTTCCCCGGTTTCCCCTTTTAAATTCACCCACCCCCGGGTCTTTTGTTTTCCCCCCGGCTCCCTCTGCAAAAACCCAACATTTGGTCGTTGTCTTCCCCCCGGCTCCCTCTGCATCACCCCACACTATGGTCGGGTGCCCTTCTCCCCCGGCGGCCCTCTGAAACAAACACTAGGGTCAGGTGTCGTCCCCCCGGCTCCCCTGGGGCATCACCCCACAATGGAAAAATGTCTTCCCCCCGGCGGGCCCTCTGCATCCCCCACACTTGGCAGTTTTTCCCCCCGGCGCCCCCGCATCACCCACACTAGGGTCAGTTGTCTTTTTTCCGGGGCTCCCCTCGCTCCCCCAAACACTAGGGCAGGTGCCCTTTCCCCCCGGCTGCTCTCTACACACCCACACTATGGTCGGGTTGTCTTTTTCCCCGCGGGCCCTCTGCACCCACCCACACTAGGGTTTCAGGTGTCTTTCCCCCCGGCGGGCCCTCTGCATCCCCACACCAGGGTCAGTTGTCCCCTTTCCCCCCCCGGTTCCCCCTCTGCATAACCCACACTAGGGTCAGGTGTCTTCTCCCCGGCTGCCCTCTGCATCACCCACACTATGGTCAGGTGTCTTCTCCCCGGCTCCCCTCTGCATCACACACACTATGGTCAGGTGTCTTCTCCCCGGCTGCCCTCCATAACCCACCCAGGGTCAGTTGTCTTCCCCCCGGTTTTTTGGGCCCCCCTTTTGCATCACCCCACCTTGGTTTTGTCTTCTCCCGGCTCCCTTTCTGCATCCCCCACACTAGGGGCATTGTTTTCTCCCCGGCTCCCCTTGCATCCCCACATTTTGGGTCGGGTTTGCCCTTCCCCCCGCGCCCCCCTGCACCCACAAAACACAGGGTTTTTTCATTTTCCCTTTTTCCCGGCTCCCCTCTGCACACCCAAAACCCAGGGTCAGTTTTCTTCCCCCCGGGCTCCCCCTCTGAAATACCCCACACTATGGTCATTTGTCTTCCCCCCGGTCCCCTCTGCATCCCACAAAATAGGGTCGGGTTGTTTTCCCCCGGTTTGCCCTCGCATCACCCACACAAATTCTTTTGCCCTTCCCCCCGGGCGCCCTCTGCTTTCCCCCCAAAACACTTGGTCGGGTGTCTTCTCCCCCCCTGCCCCTGAAATCCCCCAAAACTTTTGGGTCAGTTGTTTTCTCCCTGGTTTGCCCTTTTCCCCCCAAACCACCGGGGTCATTTTTGCCCTTTCCCCGGCTGCCCTCTGCATCCCCACCTATTTTCAGGTGTTTCCCCCCGGGGCCTCTGCTTCACCCACACCAGGGTCAGTTGTTTTTCCCCCGGTGCCCCTGCATCACCCCCCCACTAGGGTCAGTTGCCCTTCCCCCCCCGGGTGCCCTCTAAATCACCCACACTTTTGGCCCCAGGTGTTTTTCCCCCCGGGCTGCCCCTGCATCCCCCACACCGGGGGTCATTTGGGCTTCTTGGCTGCCCTTGAAATCACCCACACCGGGGTTTCAGTTGTCTTCCCCCCGGTTTTGGCCCTCGGGCATCACCCAACTAGGGTTGGGTTTTTCCTCCCCGGCTCCCCTTGCATCACCCACCCCGGGGCCCCAGTTGCTTCTCCCCGGCTGCCCTCTGCATCACCCACACTATGGTCAGTTGTCTTCTCCCCGGCTGCCCTCTGCATCACCCACACTATGGTCAGGTGTCTTCTCCCCGGCTGCCCTCTGCATAAACCCACATTTGGTCCGGTGTCCACTCCCCGGCTCCCCTCTGCAACACCCACACCAGGGTCCGTTGTCTCCTCCCCGGCTGCACTCTGCATCACCGACACTATGGTCAGTGGTCTTCTCCCCGGCTGCCCTCTGCATCACCCCCAACTTTTGGTCAGCTGTCTCCCCCCGGTCCCCTCTCCCATCCCCCACACTATGGTCAGCTGTCTTCTCCCTGGCGCCCCCCTGCATCCCCCAAACACTAGGGTCATTTTTGTTTTCTCCCTGGTTTGCCCCTGTTTCACCCACACATGGCCCAATTGTCTTCCCCCGGGCCCTGCCCTCTGAAATCCCCCCACACTTTGGTCATTTTGCTTCTCCCCGGCGCCCCCCCCTGCAAAAAACCCCCCAACTATGGTCATTGTTTTTACCCCCCCTTGCCCTCTGCTTCCCCAAAACTATGGTCGGGTGTCTTCCCCCTTGGTGCCCTCTGAAACACCCACACTAGGGTTAAAGGTGTTTTCCCCCCGGCTCCCCTCTGCATAACCCACACCGGGGTTCACTTTTCTTCCCCCCGGTTTGCCCCCCTGCAAAAACCCAACAAGGGTCAATTGGTTTCTCCCCCCCCCTCTGCATCCCCCCCACTATGGCCCATTTGTTTCCCCCCGGCTGCCCCTGAAACACCCCCCCCGGGGTCAGTTGTCTTTTTCCCCGCCTGCCCTTTTGCATCACCCACACCAGGGTCAGTTGTCTTCTCCCCGGCGGGCCCCCCTGCATCACCCACACAATGGTCAGGTGTCTTCTCCCCGGCTGCCCTCTGCATCACCCACACTATGGTCATTTTTTTCTTCCCCCCGGGCGCCCTCTGCATCACCCAAAACTAGGGTTTCAGGTGTTTTTCCCCCCCCGGCTCCCCTTTTGCATCACCCCACCAGGGTCATTTGGCTTCTCCCCGGCTGCCCTCTCATCACCCACATAGGGTCGGGTTTGCTTCTCCCCGGTGCCCTCTGCATCCCCCCACACTAGGGTTTGGGTCTTTTCCCCGGCTGCCCTCTGCATCACCCAAAACCGGGGCGTTTTTTCCCCCCCGGCTCCCCTTGAAATCCCCACACTAGGGGGTCAGGTGTTTCCCCCCGGCTGCCCTCTGCATCACCCACCTATGGTCGGGTTCCCTTCCCCCCGGCGCCCTCTGCATCCCCCACCCGGGGGTCAGTTGTTCCTTCACCCGGCTCCCCTCTGCATCACCCACACTTGGTCGGTTTGGTCTTCTCCCCCTGCCCTCTGCATCCCCACACCGGGGTAAGTTGTCTTCCCCCCGGCTCCCCCTTGCATCACCCAACAAAGGGTCAGGTTTCTTCCCCCCGGCTGTCCTTTTGCATCACCCACACAATGGTCAGGGTTTTCCCTTCCCCGGCTGCCCCCCCCCCATACCCACCTAGGGGCCCGGGTTCTCCCCCCCGGGCCCCTCTGTATCCCCCACACTAGGTCGGGTGCCCTTTTTTCCCCGGCTGCCCCCCCCCCCCCCCCCCCCCCCCCCCTGCATCACCCACAAAAAATGGTCAGGTGTTTTTTTCCCCGGCTGCCCTCTGTATCACCCAACTATGGTGGTGTTTTTCCCCCCGGGCGGGCCCTTTTTGAACCCCCCCACATTTATGGTCGGGTGTTTCCCCCCGGCTGCCCTCTGAAACACCCAACTAGGGTCGGGTGTCTTTCCCCGACTCCCCCTCTGCATCCCCCACCCCGGGGTCGTTGTCTTTTTCCCCATTTCCCTCTCCCATCACCCACACCAGGGTAAAGGTTTGTCTTCTCCCGGCTGCCCTCTGTTCCCCCACACAAAGGCCCAGTTGTTTCCCCCCGGGTTTGCCCTTTTGCATCACCCCACACTTTTTGGTCAGTTGTTTTCCCCCCGGGCTGCCCTCTGAATCACCCCACTATGGTCAGGTGTTTTCCCCCCCGGGCTCCCTGCATCCCCAACAATTTTTTTTTTTAAATTTTTTTTTTTTTTTTTGGGCCGGGTGTCTTCTCCCCGGCTGCCCTCTGCATCCCCCAAAACTATGGTCACTGTCTTCCCCCGGCTGCCCTCGCATCACCCCCACTAGGGTCAGGTGCCCCTTCCCCCGGTGCCCTCTGCACACCCACAAAATGGCCCAGGTTCTTCTCCCCGGTGCCCTCTGCATCCCCCACACTATGGTCATTGCCCTTTCCCCCCGGGCTGCCCTTTTTGCATCCCCCATTTAGGGGCCCAGGTGTCTTCCCCCGGCCCCCTTTTCATCCCCCACACCCGGGGGTCATTTTGTCTTCCCCCTTGGTACCCTCTGCATAAACCCACCCCAAGGGTCAGCGCTTCCCCCCGCCTGCCCTCTGCATACCCACATATGGTCAGTTGTTTTCCCCGGCTGCCCTCTGCATAAACCCACACTATGGCAGGTGTCTTCCCCCCGGCTGCCCCCCTCCCTTCACCCACCTAGGGCAGTTTGTCTTCCCCCCGGGTTGCCCTCTGCCTCACCCCCCCACCCAGGGTCAGTTGCCCTTCTCCCGGCTGCCCTCTGAAATACCCCACTAGGGTCGTTGTTTTCCTCCCGGCGCCCTCTGCACCCCCAAACCCAGGGCGGGGTTTTCCCCCCCGGTTTTCCCCCCTGCATCACCCAAAACCAGGGCCCAGTTGCTTTTTTCCCCGGCTGCCCCTGAATCACCCCCCACCAGGGTCAGCTGTTTTCCCCCCGGGCTCCCCTCTGAAACCCCAAACTATGGCAGGGGGCCCCTTCCCCCCGGGCCCTTGCCCCCCCCAATCACCCCCCACTATGGTCAGTTTGTTTTTCCCCCCCTTTGCCCTCTGCATCACCCAAAACCAGGGTCATTGTCTTCCCCTTCCCCGGCTGCCCTCTCATCACCCACACTAGGGTCAGGTTCTTCCCCCCGGGGCGCCCTCTGCATCACCCACATTTTGGTCCAGGGGGCTTCTCCCCGCTCCCCTCGAAATCACCCACACCAGGGTCAGTTGTCTTCTCCCCCGGGTTTCCCCTCTGCATCACCCCCCACCGGGGTCGGGTGTCTTCCCCCCCGGTTTTCCCTCTGCATAAACCCAAACCCCCCCGGGGGGGCCCCAGGTGTCTTCCCCCCGGCTGCCCTCTGCATCACCCACATATGGCAGTTATTTTCCCCCCGGCTCCCCTCTGCATAAACCCCACTTTTGGTCGGGTTTGTCTTCTCCCCGGCTGCCCTCTGCATAACCCACTCTATGGTCAGGTGTCTTCTCCCCGGCTGCCCTCGAAATTACCCAACTATGGTCGGGGTCTTCCCCCCCCGGCTCCCCCTTGCATCAAAACCCCACCCGGGGGGTCAGTTGTCTTCTCCCTGGCTGCCCTCTGCATCACCCACACCAGGGTCATTTGGTCTTCCCCCTGGTCCCCTCTGATCACCCCCCACCCGGGGGTCATTTTGTTTTCCCTTCCCCGGGGGCGCCCCCCTGCATCACCCCACCAGGGTCAGTTGTCTTCCCCCCGGGTCCTCCTTGTCACTGACGAATGTTTCGGGTAGGGTTAATTGAAGGGACCCTTGAATACAGGCCCGGGCAGTGCCTGGCTCATCAGAGGCTGGGAGTTGTAGTTAAACTTTGGGCCCCCCCAGGTTGTTTATTGGAAACGGTTGGATAGGGAGTTACCCCCACTAAGTAAACTTTACACTGGTACATGGACGGGTGTCCTATACGAGGGTCATGGTGTCTCGGGGATTACCTGCAGCAGGGATAGGCCTAGGACCCCCGCCCTCTATGTCCCAAAAAAGGGTTCCCCCCCAAAATACAGGCCAAAAGGGGAAGCATGTAAACCCTTCCCCCACCCTGCCCTTTCTCTAGATTTCGGATTATTCTTCCTCTGGATGTAGGGCTTTTCTTCCCATCGGGAAGGAGCAAGAGAGATAAGCATCAAAAACTTCTTGACTAAATGAGTTGTCTGCTGGATCTACAAAGCTTGTGGCGGGGGCTCCCCCCGGGACTTTTTAAATTTCCCAAACATCAACCTAGGATAACCCTAAATATGGAGGAAGGATAACCCTAAATATGGAGGAAGGATAACCCTAAATATGGAGGAAGGATAACCCTAAATATGGAGGAAGGATAACCCTAAATATGGAGGAAGGATAACCCAAAATATGGAGGAAGGATAACCCTAAATATGGAGGAAGGATAACCCAAAATATGGAGGAAGGAGAAACCCAAAATGTGGGGGGAAAGGGAAAACCCCTAAATGGGAGGGGGAAAACCCCAAAAATGTGGGGGAAAGGAAAAACCCTTAAATATGGGGGAAGGAT
>JAODAL010033885.1:0-44994 GCA_025379985.1 Phyllomedusa bahiana | reverse complement strand
ACAAAAAAAATTAAAACCAGTTTAATGTTTGCAAATGCACAGAGGAACAAAGAACTACATTTTTGGAGACATGTCCTGTGGTCTGACGAAACTAAAATTGAAATGTTTGGCCATAATGACCATCTTACATTTGGAGGAAAAAGGAAGAAGCTTGGAAGCCTAAGAACACCACTGTAAAACACGAGGGTGGGAGCACCATGTTGTGGGCTTGTTTTGCTGCAGGAGGGACTGATGCACTTCACCAAAAAAATGGCATCATGAGAAAAGGAGATTATGTGGCAATACTGAAGCAACATCTCAAGACATCAGCCAGGAAGTTAAAGCTTGGGTGGAAATGCATCTTCCAAATGGACAATGACCCGAAACATACTGCCAAACTGGTTACAAAGTGGCTTAAGGATAACCAAGTCAATGTTTCGAAGTGGCCATCATAAAGCCCTGATCTCAATCCTATTGAAAATTTATGGGCAAAACTGAAAAGGCAGGTGTGAGCAAGCCGACCTACAAATATGGCTCAGTTACACCAGTTCAGTCAGGAGGAATGGGCCAAACTTCCTACCAACTATTGTGAGAAGCTTGTGGAAGGATATCCAAAACATTTGACACAAGAAATACAGTTTAAGGGCAATGCTACCAACTACTAATGAAATGCATGTAAACTTTTGACTTTGCAGGAAGCAATAAAAATGCCTTAAAAAATTCTCTCTCTCTCATTATTCTGGTATTTGGTAAATATAAATAATTTTGGTAATCCTAATTCACCTAAAATGGTTAAGGTTTATTCTGATTTCATGTCAGATAGAGAGAAAAACATGCCTATGTGTCTTTTTATATAGTGTATATAAACTTCTGGTTTCAACTGAACATTATTTGATTCTTGTTTGTTCTTTTATACTTCTGATTTCTCTGTGATGCTACATTTCTCAACCAACGACCATGTTTATTCTATGATAAACTAACTGGACTTTTGGATAGCAGTATTTTTTTGAAAAACTTTTTAAATATTTAAATTAATTTAAAAAACACTCTGTAATATCAATGAATTCCTAATGCTTAAAGCCATAACGGTACAGTAAGAAGAATCTTGTGTTCCTGTCTCCAACATCATGTATAAAATAAAGCATGTTAGTTACAGCAACACAATATTCACATACTCACCAGGAAGAACAACTTCAATTAAGTCTCCATCTGCAATGGAATTGCTGGGTAAAAGACGCTCTAGGACATTTTCTGAGTTTAGGTTGTGGCGAAAGAGTTGAATCTTTTCGGAAACACCCAAAAATCCATATTCAGGGTACTAAAAACAAAAATATATAAATTTACACATTATTAAAGTATGGAACTATAATACATAAAATTGGATTATCTATAGAACAAATTGCTACATTGTTGGCATACATAATTACTATGCAAAGACACCATGAGTAGCAAAATTCCAACTAAGTTGGGGGGTGGAATTAATGTTTAAATATATATATGTGAGGAAACCTACGTAGTATGAAGTATGGGAAGAACGCACAAGTTTTTTTCAAAACCGTCGGTTTTGGAATCCGACCTCAGAAAATCCAAGCTGTTTAGACTACAGATTGGATTTTCAATTGAGGTCTATGGGGATGATTTTACAGTCGAATTTTTGCGGATTCTGAATACTGAATCAACTTAAAAATCCAACTGTAAACCAGTCCCGTGTAGACATAGCCTAAAACATCATTCTGCTCCCCTCAGAGTAATAGAGTCTGGTCATATTTTAGTTCATATTGACTCCTTGTAATTCATACAGGCATTTGTCCTGACTCCATTTTCCCCACTGCACAAAAATTGCATCCGTAAAGTAGGTCTGATATGATCCTACATTGTATAAAATAAACTTGTTACTTACATACAGATTACAGCTGATCAACCCATTTCAGACACAGTGATATTTAGTGACATGTTCATTTTTACATCCTGGCTTTCCTAAAGCATCGCTATAAGAAATGTCAAAATCATTGTTTCATTACATTTTTATACAGCATCCCAACTTTTTTGGAATTGGGGTGGAAGAAAGAGAAAAGGTAAATGTCAGAAGATGAGAAATGAAGAAAATTATTCCTAAAAGACAATGGGGCATATTTCCTACCAGTATTACACCAGTATTTAAGACATACTGGCAAACAAGCTTTATACCCCATTTATTATGTGTTTTTCACTTCTGAATAGTGTCTGACAAGAGGGGTGTGGTTCTGGTTAAGGGATGTGGTTTCATGGAAATACGGTATTGCTTAACATGTGATGCTGCATGCCAAACAAATTGTAGACACAAACTAAGCCAACTAATAAATAGTTTAAAGTTAGATAGAAGTGTCTAAAAACATGCCAGATTTTACATTCATTGATAAAGCTGGCACATGTTTAGACTCTGTAAGTTTACACTAAGTTTTCGACAGTATTAATAAATCTGCCCTAATGTTTCTCTATCTTCCTTCTCTTAGGATAGTACTGTACATTTTTTCCCATATTTGCTTTAAACTCTTACCAACATATAACGTATGAGTACGTCATAGTGCCGCGCAGGCATGGCCTACCCTTGCCATTACCAGGGCCATGTTTTACTTCATCTGTGGTTCAAAGATGGATCGAGTCAAGCAGAGCATCCTTTACAAAGATCGTTCGAAGGGTGGGAAGGGCATCCCGGATATCCCCACCTTGCTGAGGCTTTCTTTTGTTTGCGATTGATCCACCGCACCATCGTCCAGAAGAGCGGCTCTGCGGGCAGATACGTTTCCCGCTTTTTCCTCCTGCCCCTTTGGCATGGCCTGGGGTGGGATCAGTGGGAAAGCTCCTATCCTTACAATTGGGAGATGCCTTGGTTCTATTTGGATGTCACCCGGTTCGTGAGGGAGCACCATCTGGAGGGGTTGAAGCCCGATTTGTGGAAATCCAAGGTCATCCACAAGCTCATCAGAGCCAAAGAAGCGCTGGAGCCCATCCCCGGGTTCCCGGATGACACGGCGGTTATGGTTTGGAAAAATTTTTCTTCTTGTAGGATCACCTATGAACACAAGGACATGTCGTGGATGGCCATACAGGGGAGACGGTCCTTCATGCATGCCCGTAACCTGAGTAAAACGTGGTACTGCCCGTGGTGTCCATTCGTGGAGGAGACCACCTACCATCTTTTCTGGGAGTGCCCATTTGCTCAGCGTTTTTTGGATTCCCTTTCACATGAACTCAGAGTCTCCGTACCCAGGAAACACATAAAGCACACGTCCGTGCTCTATGGCCTCTTTCCTGGGGTACACACAGTCGCGGCCATCCTGGAGGCCTGGCGCCTCATGAACTGCTTTAAGGACAATTTGTGGATCTCCAGGAATCGCCTGGTCCTGAGAAGAGAGAGGATGTCAGTGGAGGATTGTCGGCGGCTGATCCACAGCCAGCTCAGAGATAATACCATCTTGGATGATCCAGAGGAGGACAACGATTTGATATAATGTTGTATCTTTGTCCTTTTCCCACCCCCTCTTCCCTCCATGTGTCTGTGTCTTTTATAAAGCTTCGGGCCTGTGAACGTTACCACTACCGTTAGGGCAGTACAACCAGTACTGCTCTACGGGGCCCGACTGGTCTGTGAAGCCGGCAGGGCCCACCCCCTTGCTTCACAGTGGCTATCTGGCTATCTCTTAATTGTATGCATGTCCTTGCGACGCGCATACAATTAAGATGAATGGCGGGGAAGGGAGAGCTGTGTGCTCCCTGCCCCTGCCGTACATAGCTCTGCAGGCGGCACCATGCGAGTGATGTCATTGCGCCGCCTGCCGAGCTTCCTGTCCTCGGCCCCAAGCCTAAAGCAGCAGGCTTGGGGCCGGGAGCGGACGGAGACGCCGGGGGCCCTAGTCTACAGGGGGAGACTATTCAGCGTCTGGGGGCCCTAGTCTACAGGGGGGGATTATTCAGCGTTTGGGGGCCCTAGTCTATAGGGGGGGGGACTATTCAGCGTTTGGGGGCCCTAGTCTACAGGTGGGGACTATTCAGCGTCTGGTGGCCCTATTCTACAGGGGGGACTATTCAGCATCTGGGGGCCCTAGTCTACAGTGGGGGGGACTATTCAGCGTCTGGGGGCCCTAGTCTACAGGGGGAGGGACTATTCAGCTTCTGGGGACCCTAGTCTACAGGGGGCAGGGGACTATACAGCGTCTGGTGGCCCTAGTCTACAGGGTTGGGGAATAATCAGCGTCTGGGGGCCCTAGTCTATAGGGAGGGACTATTCAGCATCTGGGGGCCCTAGTCTACAGGGGGGACACTATTCAGCTTCTGGGGGCCCTAGTCTACAGGGGGGGGACTATTCAGCTTCTGGGGGCCCTAGTCTACAGGGGGGGACTATTCAGCTACCGGGGGCCCTAATCTACCGGGGGGGACTATTCAGCTTCTGGGGGCCCGAGTCTACAGCAGGGGGACTATTCAGCTTTTGGGGGCTCTAATCTACAGGGGGAACTATTCAGCTTCTGGGGGCCCTAGTCTACAGGAGGGGACTATTCAGCTTCTGGGGGCCCTAATCTACAGGAGGGGGACTATTCTGCCTCCTGGGGGCCCTAAGCTACAGAGAGCCCTATTCTACCTACAGGGAGGGCCCTATTCTGCCTACAGGGGTGGCCTAAGCTACAGGGGGGCCCCATTCTACCTACCTGATGAACCGAAGCTACCTAGCTACCGCCCGGGGGCCCAAAGCTACCTACATTTCCCCAAGCTACCTAGCTACCGCCCGAGGGGTGCCAAGCTACCTAGCTACCGTCGAAGGGGTGCCAAGCTACCGCCCAGGGTCCCCATTGTACCTACATACCGACTGGGGGGCTCATAATTACTATGGGGTAATTATTACCATTTGGGCCATTTTAGATGGGGAGTTTGTACATGGGGGAAGGGGGCACTCAGTTGGGAAAATTATAAAAAAGTGAGGAGTCTCAGGTGTTTGTGTTGTAAATTCTGCAGGTATGAGCGTTGGTCGGGAGAAGTCACCATGGTGGTCTGGACCGAATGGAGAAGAAATGGGAAAATGAATGACTCCTTGGACAAAATGTCACCTGTGATACCCTAAATATAAGTAAACTGTTAGCAAAGCACCTGTGTACCTGGTATCTACCACTATAGGGTCACTGTATGGAGGAAATATTGGTCTTGGTGTAATGGTTTATATTCAGTAACAGTATGGCGGCATTATTCAGTACTTTCATGGTGGAGATATTTGGTGATGATGTGGCGGTATTATTAGGTGTTTGTATATTGTTGTTGTTTTGTGATATTGGTCTTGGTACACTGGTTTACTCAATTACATTATGGTGGTGCTAGCCAGTATATGGTAGTGATAGGTGGCGGTATTATTTAGTATTTGTATATTGTTGCTTGGCAATATTGGTCTGCGTATGGTTTGGTCAGTAACATTATAGTGGTGGTATTTGCTGGACCTTGTATATCAACTGACCCACAAAATACAGATAGACTGTACCTTGTAAAATCCAGCAAAAACTAAATCCAAAAACAATGGCACAATTGCATTTTTTTTTCTTGTGACCCCAGAAACAATTTTTTATTTTTCTGGGGTGGCGATGGTTGTGGGGCTCTGCCAGGACAGCCGGGAATGGGGGCGGAGCAGGGGATGGGTTGGCCGGGGGCAGAGCTAGGGACGGAGTGGGGGAGCCCAGACGCTCCAGCTGTATAGGGCCCCAAAATTTCTGATGGCGTCCCTGAACGTTACCCTGCGCACCCTCCCCCACTTCCCCACTAACTTTTCCTTTTCACAGGTCTAAGCTAGTTCAGTTATTCATAGTGTAACAGAAATGTACAGAAATGCTAGTGGTGAGGTGCATGGTTGTATTAGCATAGGTTAGCATGGGATTTACATATCCCCTAGTCGTTAGGAATAATGTTTGCATAAATGTGTTAATTTATTCACGAGCTGCATCTCGTGGTTAGGTGTGTGCATGTATTAGATGATTTGGTTGTTAATAAACACTTTATTCAATCAAAAAATAGTGCCGTTAAGAGGCTTTGTAGCGGGATCACTAATTGCAGCTAACACACGGTGGTTACAGCGTGGCCGCAACAGAGATGGCCGTGGCATCTAAATCAATGAACTCCGATCGGGACATCAGCGGTGAGAACGCTGTGTCCGGATTGGTGAACATGGCCGCTGGAAGCCTTGTGAAGGCTTCCATCACTGGCATGTTTTCGCCATCTTTGTACATCCTAATGCGTTGTATATATACTAGGCTGCATAAATGATCACGGTAAAGCACCCTAGGGGGACTCAATGTTAAAATTAAAAAAACAATGTTTTAAAGTGTAAAAAAACCCAAAAAATTAAAAGTTCAAATCACCCCACTTTTGCCATTTTGCAAATAAAATAATAAAAAAATTACAAATATTTGGTATCACCACATCCGAAAAAGTCTGATCTATTAAAATATAACATAATTTATCCCGTACACTAAACACCGTAGAAGAAAAGAAATTCCAAACGGCAAAATTTAGTTTTTTTGTCATTTCCCGTCCCCTTAAAATTTGAATAAATTTGATCCAAAAAGTCACATGCATTCCAAACTGGTATCAATAAAAAGTACATTCCAGCCCACAAAAAATGCCCCTCACTCAAGTCCGTAGGTGTTAGTACAAAAATGTTATTGGTCACAGAAAATGGCGCCCCGATGCAAATTTCAAAAATAGAAAATGTTTGGAATTTTTTACGGTACCAAAACATAACGGAAACTACATATGTTTGGCATTGCCGGATGCGTATCAACCTGTAGAATAAAGATAACACATCATGTTTACTGAAAATTGAATGCCGTAAAAGCAAAGTTCACGCAAATATGGCGCAAGAACGGCTTTTTTCACATTTTGCCCCACTTAGAATTTTTTTTGCGGTTTCCCAGTATATTCTATGGTAACATGAATAACACCATTAGAAAGTACATCGTGTTGCACAAAATAAAAGCCCTCATATGTTTATGTAGGTGAAATAATAAAAAAGTTATGGGTCTGGGAAGGCAGGGAGGGAAAAATGAATATTAAAAAAATAAATAGGCCTTGACATTAAGGGGTTAAATCTTAACCCCTTAACAAAACAGCATTTTTTTGGGTTGTCTCTTTCATTTTTATTTTTTATCTCCATGTCTTTCAGAGGCCCTAACTTTTTTATTTTTCCATCTACATAGTCGTTTGGGGTTTGTTTTTTGCAGGCCAAGATGTACTTTCTAATTGTGTCATTTACCATACCCATTGGCATAATTATGGCAATAGCAGACATAGTAGCTGCTATGGGGCCAAAAGGTTGAGGGGACCCCACTCAGGTACAAGAACATTGTTTATTTTTGTATGGAACAAGAAATTGTTGGCGTTCTGCTCTCCAGCACCACTATTTGGGTTCCTTGATATATGGCTATATTATTGAAACCTTAAATTATTACTACCTGCAGTTTTAGTTTATTGTCATTAGGTGGTGGGGCCCCATCTCATTTTGTTATGAGACCCTATGAATTCTAATTATGCCCTTGACCATAAGTTAGAATATACTGGGAAACTGCAAAAAAATGTGGTGCAAAATGTGAAAAAACGTACAGGTGCCCTATTGGCGGGGATTTTGTTTGTATGGCTTTCACTCTTCCGTGTAAATGATATATCATCTGCAGGGGAGTAACTAGGATAGCCTGGGCCCCAAAGCAAACTTTTGGATGCCCCCCCCCCCCTCCCCACCTGTTTCCCTGACCACGAACATTTACCGGGACCAGTTGTCATGCAGTTACTAGATAATACAAGGAGTGAACACCTCACCATAGATATCCCCATCATACTGCTACCAAACAAATCCCACTATACCCATATTACCATTACCAATAACTCTACTACATATGGACCTGATTATACCGACAGAACACAACCAAAAATTACCACCACATAGTGACTAATACCCCTATACTATTACTGAATAAAGATCAATATTACTGCCATATATTGGTATATACTTATGTACACAGGTGCCCTACAGACTGTATATAACCACCATACAGTGACCATATAGCGGTAGACACCAGTGTACACAGGCTCTGCTGACATATAAGTGGTTACAGTGCAGATACATCTTGTGACTCACAGGTGACGTTTCTTTACCAAGTCGTTGACTTTCCCTTTTGTTCTGCATCCAGTCCAGACCGCCATGCTGACTTCTCTCGGCCACCACTTGTCCCTGCAGATTTGGACACAAATATCTTAGACTCGGCACTTTTCCCGCACCTCACTCCATACCCCCCACCTCTGTACAAACTTCCCAAGGATGGGAGAGTGGGTACAGGCCATAGCTTAGAGGCACAGTCTCCTAGAGGAGAGGTGAGGAACAGTGGATTCATCCCCTGGAGATTGTGTTACAGCTATGGCCTGTACCCCACCGAATCATATAAGCAGGTAGACCCCCATTAGAAAGGTTGGTAGGCCCTAGGTAGGTAGGTTAGTAGACTTGAGGTAGGTAGGTAGTACATAGGCCCCAGGTAGGTAGATCCTAGGTAGGTAGGCAGTAGTCAGGCAGGTCTCAATTAGTTAGGCAGTATTTAGGCGACAGGTAGGTAGGTATGCAGTAGGTGGGCTGCAGGTGGGCCACAGGTAGCTAGGCTATAGGTGGGTCCCACATAGGTAGACAGGTTGGTAAATAGGCTATAGGGAGACCCAAATAGACAGGCAGGCTTTAGGTAGGCTATAGGGGCCATATAGGTAGGGATATATAGGCAGGCAGGGGGGCTATATAGACAGGCAGGGGTATATAGGCAGGCTTCAGGGGGGACTATAAAGGCAGGCTTCAGGGGGGTCTATATAGACAGGCTGGGGGTATACCGGCAGGCTGGGGGTATACAGGCAGGCTGGGGGTATACAGACAGGATGGGTATACAGGCAGACAGGGGCTATATAGACAGGCAGGGGTATATAGGCAGGCTTCAGGGGGAATATAAAGGCAGGCTTCAGGGGGGTCTATATTGGCAGGCTGGGGGTATATAGACAGGCTGGGGGTATACAGGCAGGCTGGGGGTATACAGACAGGCTGGGGTATACAGGCAGACTTAGGTATATAGGTAGGCTGGTGGGCTATACAGGCAGGCAGGGCAGGTAAAATAAGAAATCACTTACTTTCCTCGGTCCACGCTCCTTCGATGCGCTGCACTCCGGCCGCTGTGCTTAGCGCGGGCGGCGCAAACATGTGACGTAATCGTGCCGCCCACGTGATCACTAAGAGCCGGCGCCTGCTGTCAGGAAGAGTAGCAGAGCCAAGCAGGGGATACGCTCCACTCTGCTAACACGGGCAGGGCCGCCATCAGAAATTTCAGGGCCCCATACAACTGAAGAGTCTGGGCCCCTCCCCCCCCAACGCCACCCCTCACCAGTCACCCAATCCCAGAAAAAATAAGTGCAATTGTACCATTGTGTTTGTATTTTACAGTTTATCAATATTGTGCGGGTCAGTACATGTACATGGCCAGCAAATACCGCCACATGATCACCACGTGTCAGCACTGTAATGTTACTGACCAAACCAGTATACCCAGACTGATATTGCAAATAATATATTAAGACCATATAATGTCGCCACATATCACTACCATAACAGTACTAAACAATACCACCGTACCATTACTGAATATAATTCATAACAATAAGACTGATATTACTGCCAGTGACCATATAGTGTTAGATACAAGTGTACACAGGTGCTCCACACACACTGCAGTTACATTTAGTGACTCACACGAGACGTCTTTTTTGATTGGAGTAGTTCACTTTCCTTTTCTTCTTCATTCGGTCCAGACCGCCATGATGACTTCTCCCAGCTACTACACGTTTTTGCAAAGTTTACAACCCAAACACCTGAGTAGGGGCCCACACAGATAGGAGAAGGTTGGTGGACATTGCATGGGGTCCCACACAGATGGGGTAGGAGAAGGGACCTGAATGGAGCTCCACACAGAAGCGAGGACGGGTTAACTTAAATGGAGTCCCACACAGCGGGGGGAAGAACTTGAGTGGGGCTCCACACAGCTGGGCGCCCGGAGGGAAGGGGCGCTGGGGACCTTTAGAGGGGCCCCACACAGTTGGGGATCAAGGGGGGCTTGAGAGGGACCCCACACAGCTGGAGCCCAAAGGGGGCATCAAATGGACCCCAGGAGCTTCAGTGTGGTGGGGGGGCTTCAGAGGGGCCCCAGGAGTTTCAGTGAGGTAGGGAGGTTGGGGGGGGGGAAGGGGCTTCAGTGTGATTGGGGGGTTAGTGGGGGCTCCAGGGGCTTCTGTGTGCTGTGTGGCAGGGCGGTTAGTGGGGGCCCCAGGGGCTTCTGTGTGGCGTGGGGGGGGGGCGAGTGGGGGCCCCAGAGAGGTTAGTGTGGCAGGGGGGGTTAGTGGGGGCCCCAGGGCTTCTGTTTGGCAGGGGGGGGGTTATTTGGGGTCCCAGGGGCTTCTTGGTGGCGGGAGGGGCGGTTAGTGGGGGCCCCAGGGGCTTCTGTGTGGCAGGGGGTGATAGTGGGGGCCCCAGGGGCTTCTATGTGGCAGGGGGAGACAGTGGGGGCCCCAAGGGGCTTCTGTGTGGCGGGAGGGGGAGTCAGTGGGGGCCTCTAGGGGCTTTGGTGCGGCAGGGGGGTTTATTGGGGGCCCGAGGGGCCCCCACAGTATTATAAAGCGTGAGGAGAGCTGTGCTCTGAGTCACAGCAGCATCTGTCACTTACTTCTCTTGCTCCTGCAGTCTGTGAATGGAGTTGATCCCCTCCCTCTCTCCCTCTGCCTGTGGGCGGGGCTTTGGTGATTGATCAGGCATCCCGCCCACAGGCAGAGGGAGAGAGGGAGGGGATCAACTCCATTCACAGACTGCAGGAGCAAGAGAAGTAAGTGACAGGCGCTGCTGTGACTCGGAGCACAGCTCTCCGCACTCTCTGAGCTGCACGGGCCCCAGCGGACGGTCCGCAGTGCCGTGGGTCCCGTGTCCAGGCTCAGGCAGGCTAATTTGTGAAACAAGAAGGCCTTCTTGCAGCGGGCCTCCTTGTTTTCACCGGGCCCGGTACACCAGTAGCCCCTATACTGGCTGTACTGTACTGCCCCTGTACTGGCTGGTCCACGGGGCAGCGCAGGAGGGCCCGGGCGTTCAGAGGCGGGATGCGCAGGGCCCCTCAGCTCTGCGCCCGCAGCAGTGAACTGTTAAGTTCACTGCCGGCGGGGCCAGGAGCGGTATTACCGGGGTAGAAGACGTGGTAGCGGCTGCCCCGGGCCTCCTAAGCTCACGGCCCTGGGACATCTGCTACGTCTGCCACCCGGGTAGTTACACCCCTGGTTATCTGTATTCTGCAATATGATATGATTCTGGCAATGCTAAATATGTAAGGTTTTTGTTATGTTTTAGTACCGTAAAAGAAATTCTAATATTTTCTATCTTAAATTTGTACTGCAGCGCCATATTCTGCAATCAATAACTTTTTAGTGCTTTTTTGTATTTTTTTGTACTGTGGACCTGAGTGAAAGTGCATTTTTTTGTGGGCTGAAGTGTACTTTTTTGGTACCATTTTGGAGTACATGTGACTTTTTCGATCACTTTTATTCCAATTTACAGGGGACGTTAAATGACAAAGTGTTTTACAGTGTTCAAGCATTATATTTTTATGTTATATTTTAGTAGTTCGTACTTTTAGTGACACAGCAATATCAATTATGTGTAACTTTTTTATTATGTATTTATTTTTATTTGTAAAATGGCAAAAGAGGGGTGATTTGAACAAAAATGTTTTTGTATTTTTTTTATACCTTAAAAACTTTTTCTTTTTACATAGTAACATTGAGTCCCTCTAGGGTACTTGACCACTAGGGGGCTCGATCATTAGTACACCCTTCTGCATTGTATAAACAATACGAAAAAGACTGGTGGTTCTAGCACTTCTTAATTCTAATTCCCTGTTGTTACCAGCAGGTGTCAGCTGCAATTAGCAACCGGCACCCATCTCCTAGATTGCAGAATTACTGAGTACTCCCACTACACAGACCCTTAAAGGCACTATACAGCACAGGTCAAGAAGGGGGTTAAACAAAAATTAATTTACATAGCCACTTCTATTTATATCATATTAAGTCATATATCTTATTGAAATACACAGAATTCAACTACATACTACAAATCGATCTGCACTAAAGATGGAGTCAGCACAAGCAGAATCAGTATGCCAAAACATGACCAATGTGTCACCAAAAAACAAATGGACATACCTCCCAGTTATGAACCCAGTCAGCAGGACTTAAAGGGGTTGTCTCACTACATCGATTCATCTTACCTCAGTCCTATTTTCTCAGTTTAATTTTTTAATTCAGGGGCGCGTTTACTGGCTTTACTGGCTACTACTGGCCTGTAGTGACGAGCTGCTGAGGACACCAGGTCTGTAACTATAGCGACCAGTGCCTGCAGCCAATGAGGTGAGATCAAACAGGTCTGTAGCTATAGCGACCTGTGGAAAAATTATCTGATTACTACTACTTCATGAGATCCCTTTATGTTTCCATTTATTTATCAAAAATGCCCGCCTGAGATATTACATCTCCAACATATGTCCAGGATTACTGGATTGAGTCTATGCAGTAATGCCAAAGTGTGATACCAGAATGTAATTATTTTAGAAGCATTCTCTTTGTTTCCATATAAATCTTCACATCTCCAAGGATATTGGCCTTTTCAAATACCCTTTCCATTTGGCCATATACTGTATGTGTGCTGAATTGGCAGTTCTAGATCCAGATGTAACAGTAAATTATAGATATAAGAAATAAGCCCCCTTGTTGAGATCCTATTTGAGCACAAAATGCATTGCATAAAATGTTTCAATCAAAGCATTCTCAGGGAATTAAATGGCAGTAGCTGTAACATTTTATAATCTATACTACGTATCAGATAATCAAAAGAGTTTTTTTTGTCAAGGGATTGAACAGGAAAGATAGCATAGATGAAACTTCTGAGCATAATTAAAATTTCTTAGCACATTTCCTCCAAATTTGTCTGGATAAAATAATTGGACCTAGAAACATTACTGTCACGTCAACGGAGGTACAGTGAGCCCTGACTGGAACCCAGCCCACTGTCCCTGCCTACTTGACGTACTGCCCTAGGCGGCAGACGCCAGCTGGGCGACAGTCCCTGCGCTACTAGAGTGGTGGGGCATCAGGAGGCAGAAGAGTAAACCGTCCGGGTCAAAAGCCAATCAGGAAGTCAAAAACGGAACCAGAGAGTAAACGTAAACAAGCCGAGGTCAAACACAAGCGGGAGCGAGGTACAAAATCAGAATGCAAAACAGGGTCAGGAGAACAAGCCGGGGTCTGGTACAAGGATAAGCAACAACAAACTATAGCATAGGTAATGAAGGCAGCCAGGAGAATATCACATGCGCTGCCCTCAGCCTGCAGAGGGTTTAAATGCGATTACCGGACACCGCCCCTGTAGCTGTTTGGAGCAGCCTCCACGTCCTCCCATTGGCTGGGCCTCTGTCATTCACAAAGCTGCCAGCAGACTGTCTATCCGGGCGGGTCGCAAACCAGCTGCTGCAGATTGTTGCTCCCTGCAGACTCAGCGCCGCCTAGCAATGACAATTACATCCGATTGTGTGTCATTATCCATGAAAATGAACACGGGTGCTCCAGAAGTAACCAGAACTTTTCTATTTCTGCACACATTGAAAAATCAGAAAAGATGTTGAAGCAGGAATCCTTCTCGGATGCATAGTCCAGTAATATTTAATAACATCTGGGACCGCCAGATCCTCACTGTGTTTACTTGTCAACAGAATCGATCTGGCTATCCTATGTTGTTTGTAATCCCAGATAAATCTGAAGAATGAAGCTTTCAGATGTTCAAGAGGAACGGCAATAGTGAATAAATATAAGAGCTTGGGCAGCAATGTCATCTTTATAGCTGCTGTTCTACCTAACAATGGTAAAATCTTCCATTTCTCAGGTCAATTTTTAATTTCTAGATATAATTTAGGGAAATTTTGTCCATAGAGAGTTGAGTAAGAACCTGTTATTTGAACCCCCAAATATTTAATGGAAACAGATTTCCAGTGATATTGATAATTGGATTAAAGCGATAGTAATTGGGCTGAGGGTATATTAATGGGAAGTGCTTCAGTTTTTGTCCTCCTGATACATTCTAGAAATCATCCAAGAGAGCGTGCAGATTAGGAAAATTAATGTGTGGATTAGACAAGGTAAGTAAGATATCATCTGTGAAAAGAGTAACTTAATTTTGTGATTTTGAACTTTGACTGTGAACAGAAACATCAAGTCTGATGGTGGCAGCAAGGAGTTTGACACATAAAATGAAAAACAATGGGGATAAAGAGAATCCTTGACGAGCACCATTAAATATGTTGATTAAAGGGACATACTGTGCCATAAATGAAAGGTGGCCATAGGAATGGAGTACAAGCCTCAGAGAGCTTGGAAGAATGGGCCAGAAATGCCAAAGTGCCCAGAGATGGAAAACATACACAACCAGTTAAGGTAATTGCATACCTCCCAAGTGTCCCATTTTGGAGGGATCATCCCTATTTTTTACCCTTGTCCCTCTGAGCTCTATAAATGTCCCTCTTTTTCATTCGGGAAATAGATTTGCATCAATAAACTGACTATCTTGCTGTAAAAAGCATCTGATTGCTTCTTCGCTGTATATTACATAACTACTTACTTAATATTTAATCATTGGATACAATGCAATCCTGAAAATGTTTCCCTTTTTGACTATCTAAAAAGTTGGCATGTATGTGTTTGTGAGTGGTTAGAGGCATGTCTTGGTATGATGTCATGTTTGGGCGTGGTTAGAGGCATGACCTAATGTGTCCCTCTTTGCAATCTCCAAAAGCTGGGAGGTATGTGATTGAATGCTTTCTCAGCATCTAACCTTAATACTAACACTTATTGGTCTAACTTATTCACCACTTTTATTAAGTCAATTACCCTCCTCATCTGTAAGTTTATTGTCAAAATATAATCTGTACATTGTTTCAGAAAACGCAATATTAAAGTCTCCATCGACTACAATAATGGAAGAGGGGAGACGCGAAAGTTTAACAAAAACCTTACTGAGAAAACGAATCTATGATTAGGTGCATATACACTCACCGGCCACTTTATTAGGTACACCTGTCCAACTGCTCATTAACACTTAATTTCTAATCAGCCAATCACATGGCGGCAACTCAGTGCATTTAGGCATGTAGACATGGTCAAGACAATCTCCTGCAGTTCAAACCGAGCATCAGTATGGGGAAGAAAGGTGATTTGAGTGCCTTTGAATGTGGCATGGTTGTTGGTGCCAGAAGGGCTGGTCTGAGTATTTCAGAAACTGCTGATCTCCTGGGATTTTCACGCACAACCATCTCTAGGGTTTACAGAGAATGGTCCGAAAAAGAAAAAACATCCAGTGAGCGGCAGTCCTGTGGGCGGAAATGCCTTGTTGATGCCAGAGGTCAAAGGAGAATGGGCAGACTGGTTCGAGCTGATAGAAAGGCAACAGTGACTCAAATAGCCACCCGTTACAACCAAGGTAGGCAGAAGAGCATCTCTGAACGCACAGTACGGTGAACTTTGAGGCAGATGGGCTACAGCAGCAGAAGACCACACCGGGTGCCACTCCTTTCAGCTAAGAACAGGAAACTGAGGCTCCAATTTGCCCAAGCTCATCGAAATTGGACAGTAGAAGATTGGAAAAACGTTGCCTGGTCTGATGAGTCTCGATTTCTGCTGCGACATTCGGATGGTAGGGTCAGAATTTGGCGTCAACAACATGAAAGCATGGATCCATCCTGCCTTGTATCAACGGTTCAGGCTGGTGGTGGTGGTGTCATGGTGTGGGGAATATTTTCTTGGCACTCTTTGGGCCCCTTGGTACCAATTGAGCATCGTTGCAACACCTTGTGGAATCTATGCCACGAAGAATTGAGGCAGTTCTGAAGGCAAAAGGGGGTCCAACCCGTTACTAGCATGGTGTACCTAATAAAGTGGCCGGTGAGTGTACATTAAACACTATAGTCAATACCCCTTGATAGGTGCCATGAAGAATGACATATCTACCATTGACATCAATATATTATTTTGCAACCTGTAAAGGACAGAAGTGAGATAGTGATATGGCGCCCCCTGCTCAGTTTCTGTCTTATGATGCCATGTAGTCCTGCGGATATATATCATTTGCAAATGAGAAATTTGTTTGTTGAAATGTGTTTTCTGCGTTAAGGGATTTAAGCTCTGTCAGCAGAAGCCTTCTTTCAACATTGGATTTGAGGCCTTTGACGTTGAGAGAGACTAGGTTAGCCATTATAAAGCCTAAAAAAAAAGTACAAATTGATGCCAGACAATAATATGTGATAGTATACAATAATATTACAGCGAAATAGGTGATCCAGAGAGGACTAGACAGAACATAGAGGAATAGGGAAAGACAAGACAATCAACTAACAAGGAGCAAATTCAAAATAAAGAACGAAAACATTGGGAGTAAACTCACACACTAGTACCAATAAATTAAGTTCTGGAAAGCGGAATTGCGAGTACTATGATATTTAGTCACCTGCGACCTGAGTACAAATAAAAATATGTACACGAAAGTGGCAGTCCCCTGTAGAAGAGAAAAAGGGCTATGTGAGATTACAATCCAGGGCTGCTATTGAGATAGAAATGGGTGATAAGAAAAATAGGGCAAAGAAGGATAAGGAAGATGAGTAAAGAGAGAAAAGGAGAAAGAAAGAAAAAAAAGACGGGGGAAAGAGAAAAGGAGAACCCTCACTATATTCAAGTCGTAATGAAAAGACTATTTAGAAAAACCTGGTGAAATAACATAAAGAAACTGCAATGTAGCTGCAGACAGGTAATGGGTCCAGCTGGAAATCTTGCAGTCATCCCATACTTTTCATGTCTTGGAAGGGGAGCTGGATGCTGGAGACGGGCCTCTTGATCCCTTAGAAGAAGGGTAACAGTAGGTTTACCGCAATGGCAGGCCTTAGCTGTGGATCCTCTGGACCACCGCAGGCGGTAGTATAAGCTGCGCCGGGGAGTGGAGTCACTAGAGCCCGCCGCAAGGCAGGTTGGGCGTGTTGCGGCGTAACACTACCAGGTCGTTACCCCTGATGCAACTGGCTTGCAGTGGCAGCCGAGGTGTAGTGTGGTACAAAATCGTGAAGCAAGCTCGTAGTTGTGGACAGGTAGGGAGGTCAGGACAGGTAGCAAAGGTTCGAGGTCAAGAACGAGGAGCAAGGTGAGGTGAGTATATGGAGCCCGTTTCAGCGCCACCCGCCGCGGCAGGGATATGAATGCGCCTGCAACCCGCAGCATGGGTAGCGGCTGTACTCGTAACAGTAACCCCTGATTTGGGCTCTCCCTCTTTCTCAACTGGAGAAACTTCAGCACCAGCTCAGAGTCCAGGATGTTGTCCACAGGCTCCCATGACCTTTCTTCTGGCCCGAACCCCTTACAGTTGATGAGAAAGTATTGCCTCCCCCTGATAGTCTTCATGACCATAATCTCTTTCACCACATAAATGTTGGTGGTATGAGCTTCAGGTTCAGGATTAGTGGTTTCAGCAGGGAGACGAGAAAGGAGTTCGGGATGCACATCGTAGGTTGAAATTGGAGCTTATAGGCCACTGGATTCATACATTTCAGTACCTCAAAAGACCCTAGGAAGTGAGGGTCTAGTTTGTAACCAGGTATCTTGAGCCAAATGTATCTGGCCAAAAAACATACTTTGTCTCCAGGAGCAAAGATCGAGGGAGATCTCCTCTTTTTGTCTGCTTCTGCCTTCATATGAACAGATGCTTGTAGCAGGGACTGGCATGTTTGATCCCAGATGGCCATCAGCGCCCGGACCAGCTCCTCCATGGCAGGAAACTCAGAAGACGCAGACAGAGGGAGTGGTGAGCGGGAAAGCTGTCCATAGACAATATAGAAGGGAGAGTCGCTGGCAGCCTCTAAATCCAAGGAGTTGTATGAGAACTCTGCCCGTGGTAACAGGCTGGCCCAGTCATCTTGATGTGATGAAACAAAGTGGCGCAACTAGTTGCTCAGGACCTGGTTGACTCTCTCCACCTGCCCACTCGTCAGTGGGTGGTAGGCTGAGAAAAAGTCCAACTTCACCTAAAGCTGGAAGCAGGGGGCACGCCAGAACCTCAAAACAAATTAGACCCCCGGGTCCGAAACAATATGCTGAGGAAGTCCATGCATCCAGAAGATGTGTTAGAAGAAGAAGATGCTGGCAAGACGTAGAGCAGATGGTAGGTCTGGCAGGAGGACAAAGTGTGAAATTTTAGAAAACCAGTCAGTGACCACCCAAACAACCATATTACGGGAGGAGGGAGAAATATCAGTGATGAAGTTCATAGCCACATGGGCCCATGGGTTATTGGGGATGGGTTGTGGCTGTAGCAGACCAGCTGGCTTGAGGAGAGGCAACTTGTTATGGGCACAAGTAGTACAAGATTCATTGAAATCTCTAACATCTTTAACAAGATCAGGCCACCAATAAAAATGAGATACTAGAGAATAAGATTTCTGTTACCCGGGATGTCCAGCAACAAGAGAGCAATGTCCCAATGTTAATAACTTCTTCCAGAACGCAGGGCGCACAAATGTTTTGCCCAGATGAACACGTTGAAGGTCCATGAGAGCAGCAGAGATCAGGCGTTCAGGAGGGACGATGTGCCGAGGAGCTGGTTCTTCCCCTATCATGTCAGAAGCACAGGAAAGAGCATCAGCCTTGACATTCTCTGTGGGGCAAAAATTAATTAAGAAGTTGAACTGGGAAAAGAAGAGGGACCATCAGGCTTTTTATGGGTTTAGACATTGGACTTTCTAGAGGTACAGGAAGTTTTTGTGGTCAGTGTAGATATTGCCATAATGCGCTCTTTCAATGCAATGTCATGTAGGCAGCATATGACATCTCTTGGATTTAGGCTTTAGCGCTCGGTGAGCTCTATCTAGTTTGAGTATGTGGCTCATCCAAAAGTGAGTTAAAGATGGTATTTAATATGGTGCGTAAATCTTCAGATCTTTTATCCTCAGGTAGATCTCTTATTCTGATGTTATTGCATCTTCGTCTATTCTTGAGATCTTCTAAATGTTTGACAGCCTTCCATAAAGCGTGAGCCTGGGATGAGGTCTGAGATTGGAGTTGCAAAAGATAACTTATATCATCATGTGCTTCGTCCAGATTGTTAATATGATCAACCATGGCTTTAAGTTCATGACAGATTGCTGGGATTTCAGACCTACGTGTTTCTTTGAGTTCTGCTATTAGTGCTTTAAAATCACTCTTGGTGGGAAGGTGACACGTTTTCCAATTTTGGTTAGAGAAGGAATGTTGTATTTTCATATTCAGATCCCCAGCTAGAGAGGAGTGCCAATTGCTCTCAATTGATTTTTGTTTGAGAGATAAGGGAAAAAGATCCACATTGTCGTCTGGAGGGTCAAACAATGTTGAGATTTAACTCCAGAGCCTCTACCTTGCCTCTCTTGTGCACTTGGGGTTGTGTGGTCCTTAGTCAGCAAAATGTGCTTCCTGCTGATGTAATAAGATCGAAAAGAGAATTATAAGATGAAATGGGATACTGAATTTCCTTCACGCAGGAGCTAGAGCGCGGCTGTTCTGATATAGGAGTGTAAAAAACTGCCCCCCTCATTAAGTAAGTATTGGAACAAAGGGTGCCAGATACCTGCTGATGGATATAAGGCTGGTCTATAACAAAAAGTCCACCAGTAGGTTATTGTCTTAAAGAAGAACCCCTGCCTTTTGTATAGTAGAGCACACATTAACACATGATGAGACAGAAGATATAAAAATATCTACATGGGGTATATACAGTCATATGAAAAAGTTTGGGCACCCCTATTAATCTTAATCATTTTTAGTTCTAAATATTTGGGTGTTTGCAACAGCCATTTCAATTTGATATATCTAATAACTGATGGACACAGTAATATTTCCGGATTGAAATGAGGTTTATTGTACTAACACAAAATGTGCAATATGCATTAAACCAAATTTTGACTGGTGCAAAAATTTGGGTACCTTTATCATTTTATTGATTTGAATACTCCTAACTACTTTTTACTGACTTTCTGAAGCACAACATTGGTTTTGTAACCTCACTGAGCTTTGAACTTCATAGCCAGGTGTATCCAATGATGAGAAAAGGTATTTAAGGTGGCCAATTGCAAGTTGTTCTCCTATTTGAATCTCCTGTGAAGAGTGGCATCATGGGCTCCTCAAAACAACTCTCAAATGATCTGAAAACAAAGATTGTTCAACATAGTTGTTCAGGGGAAGGATACAAAAAGTTGTCTCAGAGATTTAACCTGTCAGTTTCCACTGTGAGGAACATAGTAAGGAAATGGAAGACCACCGGGACAGTTCTTGTTAACCCCAGAAGTGGCAGGCCAAGAAAAATATCAGAAAGGCAGAGAAGAAGAATGGTGAGAACAGTCAAGGACAATCCACAGACCACCTCCAAAGAGCTGCAGCATCATATTGCTGCAGATGGTGTCACTGTGCATCGGTCAACAATACAGCACACTTTGCACAAGGAGAAGCTGTATGGGAGAGTGATGCGAAAGAAGCCGTTTCTGAAAGCACGCCACAAACAGAGTCGCCTGAGGTATGCAAAAGCACATTTGGACAAGCCAGCTTCATTTGGAAGAAGGTCCTGTGGACTGATGAAACAAAGATTGAGTTGTTTGGTCATACAAAAAGGCGTTATGCATGGCGTCCCAAAAACACAGCATTCCAAGAAAAACACTTGCTACCACTGTAAAATTTGGTGGAGGTTCCATTATGCTTTGGGGGCTGTGTGGCCAATGCCGGCACCGGGAATCTTGTTAAAGTTGAGGGTCGCATGGATTCAACTCAGTATCAGCAGAGTTCTTCAGAATAATGTACAAGAATCAATGATGAATTTGAAGTTACGCGGGGATGGATATATTCAGCAAGACAATGATCCCAAACACAGCTCCAAATCTACTCAGGCATTCATGCAGAGGAACAATTACCCATGTTCTGGAATGGCCATCCAGTCCCAAGACCTGATTATCATTGAACATCTGTGGGATACTTTGAAGTTGGCTGTCCATGCTCGGCGACCATCAAACTTAACTGAACTTGAATTGTTTTGTAAAGAGGAATGGTCAAAAATACCTTCATCCAGGATTCAGGAACTGATTAAAAGCTACAGGAAGCGACTAGAGGCTGTTATTTTTGCAAAAGGAGGATCTACTAAATATTAATGTCACTTTTCTGTTTGGGTGCCCATACTTTTGCACCGGTCAAATTTTGGTTTAATGCATATTGCACATTTTGTGTTAGTACAATAAACCTCATTTCAATCCAGAAATATTACTGTGTCCATCAGTTATTAGATATATCAAATTGAAATGGCTGTTGCAAACACCCAAATATTTAGAACTAAAAATGATTAAGATTAATAGGGGTGCCCAAACTTTTTCATATGACTGCAGTCTTCTATTGTAGGATCTTGATTCATGCACTTCTCTCAAAGCTGGGAAGGCAGTGGGTTCTCCTCTGCTGCATCTAGTATGTGTCCCAGGGGTGCTATATTTTCTAAAATTGCAGCTGATGCATTGTCTGCTGCACCAGCACAGAAGAAGAGAGTTCATCATGTTGTATCTCCCAAGATGGCGGGCTTTCCCAGGCACTCCACTCCTGCTCCTCTTGTTCCTAGGCCGTCAGACGGGATGAATGGGCCTCACGACATAAGCGCACCCACGTACTTGATGCTGGCTCATCTTCCGCTCAAACTCCTCTTTTAGTTGGCGCAGCTCACTGGAGCTGTTACAGATATCATTGGCTCCGTGGATGGAAGTCATCCCCTACACAGTCCCTGGTCTGGGGTTGAGTCTGCTACTTCCACTGGGACCTCCTCCAAGGACGACAAGTATATAAGGCACTGCACCAGTATTCTGGTGTCCTTTCAGCCCAAAAACTGGTTTAGCCCTGCTCTCTAGATGTATGAGCAGGTGCACTCCAAATGTAGGCAAATTTTGCGGTGCCCTCAGAACTTTGTAATGCACCCAAGATGTGGGGGCGATCTGGAGGAGTGTCACACCACAAGCGTATGATTCTCCGCATTTATGACTGGCGAAATTTAGGACGGCAAAAGTAGGCGCATTACTGCTGGAACAGTTAGACAAAGTTAAAAGTGGGCTACTTGAGCCTGAGTTGTGTCATGGGGGCTGCCCCCCTGCTGCCCGGGCCCCGGCGCCGGCTCACTTACCCGTCCACGCTCCTGCCTGTCCCAGCGGCGCGCGCGTACCCGCTGCTTAGGGCGCGTGCGCACCGGTAATTAGTTTATTGCCGGCCGCTGGTCCTAGATAAGGAATACGCCCCCTGCACTCTCTGCCAGATTGTTGGTGTGCGTTCAGTGTCTTTAGAGACCGTCGGCCTGTCTCTGACCAAGAATCTCTGCCGCCTGCCCTGACCTTCTGCCTGTCCCCGACTACGTCTCTGGATTACGATTCTGTACCACGCAGTACCCCGGCCGCCGTCGCAAACAAGTCACGTCAGGGTTAGCGACCTGGTAGCCTCACGCCGCAGTAAGTCCATCCCGCTTTGCGGCAGGCTCTGCTGAATACTTAGACTCCGCTCCCTGGCATGGTTTAACTAACATCGCTTGCGGTGATCCAGCGAATCCACCAAACCCGTTACAAGTTGTAGTGGAACTAGAATGCACCAAATCTATGATCCACAGTAGAACAGGTCCATACATGCTGGTGCACTCTACACTTCTTTAAAGCTATTTAGAACTGGCCTCTAGATCATACATGTCGCCCCACAGTGCCCACTATAACCGTGTCCTTAGTGGAATGCAGCTGTCAAAAGATGAGTATTGCTCTTAAGTATGATGACAGGGACAAAGCATGTTTGTGGTCCTAATGCTGGGACGGCACTGTGTGCCTCCCTTCAATACAGAGAAAAAAGCAGCAGTTAGTAAAGGTTATGTAGACCATGGAAAATGTACAATATTGTCTTACTGCATTGTGGGTTAATTCAAGAAAAAACAGCAGTCTACTTTGAACAAAACATTTCTAAAAGGTTAGAAAGGTGTGGTGACCTGATGCATCACAAGCAAGGTCTGGGTGTAAAACAAATAGCTGAACTGACAGAAGATGAAAGACAGTGTGGGCTGGACAGTGTACAACAATACATGCTATAATTCCCTTTTGTTATAAACTGATATATAGAGCCAATCATGGCGTAACTATAGCCATAGCAGCCATAGGAACTGCTATGTGGCCCAGAGGTTGAGGGGAACCACTCAGGTAGAAAAACATGGTTCCTTTTTGTAGGGAACTAGTAGTTTATGGCATCCTGCTCTTCAGCGCTACTATTTGGGTTCTCTGATATGTGTCAGTATTATTTATACCTTTAATTACTATTACTTATGCTGTTATTCTAGTTTATTTTTATTAGGTTGTGGGGCCCCAACTTATTTAATTACAGGGCCCTATGAATTGTAGTTATGCCTCTGGACACAATCATATTACACATTAAAATAGTGAATTTTATAGATGTCCAGAAAGGGTTAAACCAGTAAGAGCTCCAATTGCACAGATCCCATGGCCTAAAAATATTGCCTGATATCCAACTGAAAGTTATTCGTTTGCAGATGAATATCTGGTTGGCTCTAATCTCATTCTCATTACTTCAAGGATGCTATATCCAAAACATGGCACTGCAGAGTCCTAGCTCGTTTGCCATAAGTCTTTTAGAATATATTTAAACTTCAGTTGAGTGACTAATGGTGTTGAAGTCTCCACACACCTACATGGTGCCTTTCCCTAATGAGGAACGTTATCTCATTTCAGCAGAAGATCATTTAGAAATGTTGACTGGACAGTTGGCAGACAGGGCTTTCCTCACAATAAGCCTCCTACATATCCTTTATTATTTTTAATCCTGAGAGAAGGGGAACATCTCTCCTTATAGAGAGCACCAGTTAAGGTGTGTAGTGTTTTGACTGCCTTTTAGCCCACTACTAAGCATCTGAATATCACAAGGCACTATGGGAAAGGAGCTGGGAAGCTCACTGCGCCCTCTATTGGTTTTAAAAAAATCCTCAATTTACTTCTGATTCACTGAATCTTTGAGAAGCAAAAAGGATAATATAGTCAAGCTAATATCGCTCATCTACATACGCCATTTCGGGGTTTTTGCCCCTCATCAGTGTAGAGCAGTGCAATACTGGCTTAACTGGGTGGGAGGCAATGAGTGGCTGAGAGAAGGGGAACATCTCTCCTTACAGAGAGCACCAGTTAAGGTGTGTAGTGTTTTGATTGCCTTTTAGCCCACTACTAAGCATCTGCATATTTTTAATCCTGTCACAGATACTTTTTAGTTTGTCTCGCAGAGGCTTGTAAAGCTTAGCTTTTACAGTCATTTATAGGAATGCACATAGAGCTGCTTGCTGCCTCTTGTTGGGGCTTGGAGGACTGTGTACCCCTCCACAAATCCTATTTGCACCCTAGATGGCTTTTGGCTGAACTAGATGTATCTCCGTATGTTACTTCAGACCACTTTGTGCATATGTTGTGAATACTTGGTTCAAATAGAGAGTGGTCCTTGGCAACATGGTCCAAGTACAAAGTCTATTTACAGAGTAGAAATCTCATCAAGATACACTTACTGAACTTAGAATAACAGCACACATATCAACTCCACGGTAACTTCTCAACTTGACAGCAATTTCTTTATTTACCTCTCTTTCTTTTACTTATAGTAGTAGGATTACTACAGACTCTGGTTCTGTTAAAGTGTCTCACTTTTATGAACATTCATTCCCTGGCTTCATCCAATCACAGTACATGCTTCCTCACAATCTGTCTCTCTATTTGGAGTCTATTACCAGGCCATGGGGTGACCCAGCATAGAGCAATGATGAATTTGTTTGGGGGCTTTTACGATGCTTTGAGAAGAAGGCGCAGACCTTGCAACAGTCTCTCAGACTCAAAAGCTTCTTCTGCTCTTCCTCTCTTACAAGTGGCCCCTCTGAGGACTTCCAGATCTTGGACACATCTCACATTGTTAACTCAACATAATAACTAAGGCTTCAAGTCTCCTCAGGCTTTTTAGTCACTCTCTCTGTCTCTGCCTTAGCTGACTAGGGTGCCCCTTAGTGGACAACTAAGCCCAGTTCTCAGCTTAGGCTATATCCACACAGTATAGAAAAATGACTGTATTTTCAGCGGTTTTAGGATTCTAAAACCGCTGAAAATACGATCGTTCAGAATGCCCATATATTTTAGGAGAAAAAAAGACCTGTAGTCTCCATAGGTCGTTTTTTTTTCCGATTGTTTTCTGGCGCAAGCGGTTTAAGGAACATGTTGCAAAAACCGCCGGCGGCTGGCGTCTTTACGTCGGTTTCTAGTACAGTCAATTGTATGGCCAATGAAAAAAAAGCTAAAACTGACCATGATTTTTGCGCAAAACGTGACAAAAAACGCCATTGTTTATCGGACAAAAAATGGTCGACTATCGTTCAGTTTTTGTCCGATGCTGTGTGGATCTAGCCTTAGTCTTGCAGAAGATTTCTCTAACTCACATGTGCTTAATTGATCCTCAAAAAACTGCTGGAGACCACACATAAATATGCTGACATAGGCAGTGCCCAGAATCTGTGGGTACAAAATCACAGTCCCACGACTGACTTGAAGGCTTGGCATTGCTTTGCTTGACCCTGCTCCCTAAAGCCTACTATCTTCAGTTTCTGCAGACATCGCTTGTGGTCACTCAGCAAACACACTTTGACACGGATCCCAGAGAAAAAACTATCCTTCCCACAGTTCAAGCCATCTTATTCTTTCATTACAAATTTAACATGTGGTTTCCATCATCATCATCTCTCAGAACCCTCAGGCATGTCTGACAGGGGTTAGCATGAAAGGTATAGCCATTAGCGTATCTAAAATCCATAGGACCCATAGTAAAATGAGATGGGTCTCATCCCCTAATTACAAGAAAAAGCAGCATAAAAGTGATAATTAAAGGTATAGATATCAGCATCTCCCAGTATCTCACAAAATTGAGTACAGCCCTCAAATTTTTATAAATATTGTATTATATCCTTTCATAGAACACTGAATATATGACACTTTGATACAATGTAAAGTAGTCAGTGTACAGCTTGTATAACAGTGTAAATTTAGTGTGCTCTCAAAATAACTAAACATACAGCCATCAATGTCTTGCATCAAAAGTGAGTACACCCCTAAGTGAAAATGGGCAAATTGTGCCAAATTTGCCATTTTCCCTCCACGGTGTCATGTGACTCGTTAGTGTTACAAGGTCTTAGGTGTCTATGGGGAACAGGTGTGTTAAATTTGGTGTTGTCGCTCATACTGGTCACTGAAGGTTCAACATGGCACCTTATGGCAAAGAACCGTCTGAGGATCTGAAAAAAAAGAATTGTTGCTCTACATAAAGACGGCCTAAGCTATAAGAAAATTGCCACACCCTGAAACTGAGCTTTATTCCGGCGGCCAGGAACACACAGCAATTTAAAAAGACAGGTTCCACTCAGAACAAACCTCACCATGGTCGACCATAGAAGTTGAATGCACGTGCTCAGTGTTAAATCCAGAGATTGTCTTTTAAAAATAGACATATTAGTTCTGCTAGCATTGCTACAGAGATTAAATAGGTGTGCGGGATATCCTCAGACCACAGGCCGCACACTACATCAACTGGTCTGCATGGCTATCGTCCAAGAAGGAAGCCTCTTCTAAAGATAATGCACAAGAAAGCCTGCAAACAGTTTGCTGAAGACAAGCAGACTAATGACATGGAATACTGGAACCATGTCCTGTGGTCTGATGAGACCAAGGCACACGTATTTGGTTCATATGGTGTCAAGCGTGTGTGGTGGAAACCAGGTGAGGAGTACAGAGACAAGTGTGTCTTGCCTACAGGCAAGCATGGTGGTGGGACTGTCATGGTTCGTGGCTCCATGAGTGCTGCCGGCTGTGGAAAGCTATAGTTCATTAAGGGAACCATGAATGTGGTCATGTACTGTGACATACTGAAGCAGAGCATAAACCCCTCTCTTCGGAAAACAGCCGCAGGGCAGTATTCCAAAATAATAATGATCCCAAACACACCACCTAGATGACCACTGCCTTGCTAACGAAAATAAGGGTAAAGGTGCTGGACTGTCTAAGCATGTCTCCAGACCTAAACCCTATTGAGCTTCTGTGGGGCGTCCTCAAATGGAAGGTGGAGGAGCGTAAGTTCTCTAACATCCTCTGTCATCATGGAGGAGTGGAAAAGGATTCCAGTGGCAACCTGTGAAGCTTTAGTGAACTGCAGTGCTGTGCTGGAAAATAATGGAGGCCACACAGAATATTCACACCTTGTGCACAATTTGTACATTTTCCCTTAAGGGTGTACTCACTTTTGTTGCCAGCGGTTTAGACATTGACGGCTGTGTGCTGAGTTATATTGAGGGCACACCAAATCTACAATTGTTATACAAGCTGGACACTGACTACTTAACATTGTATCAAAGTGTCATATCTTCAGTGTTGTCCCATAAAAAGATATAATACAAACCTACAATATCTATCTATCTATCTATATACAGTTGAAACCAGAAGTTTATATACACTAAATAAAAAAGTCTCATATGGATGTTTTTCTCACTATCTGACATGGAATCAGAATAAACCTTACCTGTTTTAGGTCAATTAGGATTAACAAAATTATTTATATGTGCCAAATGCCAGAATAATGATAGAGATAATTTTTTAAGCCATTTTATTACTTTTTGTAAAGTCAAAAGTTTACATACACTAGGATTGCTATGCCTTTAAACAATTTGGGACAGCCCATATGATGATATCATGTCTTGGGTTGCACACCGCCTGACCCTACCAGCACTATTATAGGGTTAAGTATTGTATACTTATATTATTTCTATTGCATTTGCATCCATATTTAGCTACTGATATGTCTGGTTTTACATAATTGTTGTTTACACATGTAGTTATATTCATATACAATTCTTGATAAATGATTACATGCATTGTATCACATATGGGCTATGTGGTTACTGTATATTTCTTTAGTTTTATTTTGGGTGTTTTTGGATATTGATTGGCCAGTTTTTTATCCATTTTTGTATTTTTAAATTATCAATAAAGTATATGTAATTTATATAGTGTTTTGAGTATATTATTGGAGTTTGGTTTAGCTAGTTTGCTCAACACTAGCATTGTTATTAATAGCCCAGTTTTTTCATAGGTTTATACAAATTGGTTACAAAGTCTTAAGGATAACCAAGTCAATGTTTTGGAGTGGCCATCACAAAGCCCTGATCTCAATCCCATTGAAAATTTATGGGTAAAGCTGCAAAGACAGGTGCGAACAAGGTGACCTACAAACATGGCTCAGTTACGCCAGTTCTGTCGGGAGGAATGGGCCATAATTCCTACCAACTATTGTGAGAAGCTTGTGGAAGGATATCCAAAACATTTGACCAAAGGCATAAGTTTAAGGGCAATGCTGCCAAATACTAATGAAATGTATGCAAACTTTTGACTTTGCAGAAAGTAATATGCATATGTGTCTTTTTATATAGTGTATGTAAACTTCTGGTTTCAACTGTATGACTATGATAAAAAATGGGAAGAGAACTCTAGTTTTTCTATTCCGATCTAATTGTGGCACAGGTTAATGCTGGCTGTAAGAGAAAGAAGCCAAAATACATAGGGCATCACAGGTATCTGTGCTGCATAGTCTGTTCAGGGCGTCTATGTTGACCCCTGTTTTCCACCAAAAGTGCCTGTATCAAGCACATTTTGAACTAAAGCATGAAGCAATGGAAGAAGATGGCATGGTCTAATGAATCATGTTTTAAGTACATTCGCTCATGGTATTAGCATTCCCTAACGGCATTAGACTATTTCAATATATTAATGTGCAACGTCAGACCAAAACAAATTGTTCAGGAATAGTTTAAGGCATACAGCAAGACGTTCAAAGTGAGGGATTGGCTCCCAAATTCCCCAAATCTCAATCCACGCAATCAGATCTTATCCATGAAGGCTCCAGCTTACCATTTACAAGACTTAAAAGTATTGCCAAGGGTATTGCAGGATATATCTGATAGATGTGAGTCCCACCTCTGGCATTTGAGAATACGTGGAGTAGGCAGGAATTAATTAAAAAGTAACCCCACATGTGCGTCTTTTTCTCCTTTCACTTCTATAGAAATTGCAGAAACTGCTTAGCATCTCAGAGTTCAGCCATTTCCATAACTTATTAAAAAGAAAGGGAACAGGATGTGGCAGTTGGCGACCTCTTCACCAGGCAGATCAAAGGTTGGAGGCCTCCAGTTGTCCACAAAGATGTGGGTCAAACATTTATGGCATATTCTATCACTTAACCATACATGTCTGAGTTGGGAATACCCTTTAAAAAGGTATGTTGCTTATATCTTGGTGCCAAACACAACAGGACAGCTCAACGGGGAACATATATGAAAACTATCTAGGTCTAAGACTTTTTTGTTGCCCATAGCAACCAATCAGAGCTCCCCTTTCATTTTTTCAGAGCACAATATGAAATGAAAGGGGAACTCTGATCGTTGCTATGGGCAACAAAGAAAGTCTTAGACCTAGAGGGTTATCCTACATGGAGGCACCAGAAGTCTTGTGCAGTCCATGCATCAGAGCTGTTCTGATGGCACAATGGGAGCCCTACACAATATTACATTTTAATACAATAGGACAACTCCAGAAGTCTTGTGCAGTCCATGTATCAATGGTCAAAGCTGCTTTGATGGCATAAGGGAGGACCTACACAATATTACATTTTACTACTATGGGGCAACTTGAGAAGTCTTGTGCAGTCCATGCAGCAATGGGTCAGAGCTGTTCTGATTGCACAAGAGGGGACCTACACACTATTATGTTTTAATACAACAGGACAACTCCAGGGGCCGCATGTATGAAATTTGGCATAGAGTGCACCTGATTTATGATCCCACTCTACAGCAGGTCATAAATCAGACGCATTCTAACTCTAGGACGACTTTTCTGGCTCAGGTATAACACTTTGAAAGTGGTCCACCTGTTCCAGCCTATAATTGCTGTATATCAAGAGGCATTATGGGAAAGGGGCTGACAAGCCCACAGCGCCCTCTGTTGGATGTAACAAATCCTCAATTTGCTTTTGACCTACTAGGTCTTGAGAAAGCAAAAAGGATTTTAGCCAAGCCAGTATCTCTCATCTGCAGACAATGCTGTTTCGGGATTTTTGTCCCTCATCAGTGTAGAGCAGAGCAATACTAGCTGGCTGTGTGGGAGGCATTAAGTGGCTCAGGAAGGGGAACATCTCTCCTTGAGGAGAGCACCGAACGAACGGCGTGTAGAGATTTGTTTTGCCTTTTCGCACTCTACTAAGCATCCTATAATTGCTGCAGTGAAGCTATAAATCTATAGCTACATACGGTGCCCCCCGCCTCCCGAACGCCCCCCAAAATCAGGGGCATTTACAAAGTGCTGCGGGCGCTCTGTAATGCGCCTGATAATGGCGTATGGGAGGCTTTGCGCTAATGCGAACGGGGCTGCACCTGATCTCGGGCTGAAAATACGTAAGACTTCTGGCACAACCCTGTTCATACATGTCCCCACAGAATTCTTGTGCAGTCCCTGCGTCAATGGGTTAAAGCTGCTTTGATGACACATGTGGGACCTCCACAATATCACAATTTACTACTATAGGGCAACTCTAGAAGTCTTGTGAAGTCCATGCATTAATAGGTCAAAGTTGTTTTGATGACACAAGTGGGGACCTACACAATATGACGTTATATTACAACAGGACTACTCCAAAAGTCTTGTGCAGTTAATGCATCAATGGGTCAGAGCTGTTTCAATGTTATGGCTGATCAGTGCAAATATATCAATATAAATAGTAGGCAATGGCAAACACAACTTTTTTCACAAAGTTATATAATAATATCCAATATTCCTAAAAAATATATATGACTATGCTAAAAAAAATAAAGCCCTGTTTGTCTATAACAAAAAAAAAACAGAAAAGAGGGGCACCATAAAAATTAAATAAAATAGTGTGCTGCCAATATGCAAGAGATAAGCAACAAATAGAAATATCATTGACAAAGCCACGCTTAGTGGCAATACGTGTGGGGTCATATGTTGTATGCAGCCCACAGGTCACACCTTGACTTACTATATGTATATCTTAAACTTTTTCATCTATTCTGCCCTAGGTATTTGTCTGTGTATGTTGTATACAGGCAGATGTGGTATATCTATGGTTATTATACTGTTTGGATAACCATTAAATGTGGAATAAACATATCATTTTGCTTATCAATGTGAATTTGTTTATATATTTTTGGGTCGTATTATACATATGCGGTGCTGCATAATGATTTTTTCTTATTATTTCTACAGGAGTTTTGTATATATTCTTGAGCCCTTTTGCCCCTTTAATTGTTTTCATGCGCACTTGTTTAACTCGATAAAGTATTGCATTTTGGAAGTCTTTACTATTTGCTGTGCGCCCATAGTTTGTGCCTCCTTTTCTGTTTATCTTAAACACAAAACAAATGATAAAAAAGTTGTAATTGTTTGAGTAGCACCATAGGATGCAGTCAGTTGTTGTTTGTGTATGGAGCTGTAAGAAAAGATCTATACATGCAGCATACACAATTTGTACCTAGAATACACATACAGAATCGTACAAAAAAGAACTTTACATAGTATGTATTACGGGTGCTCCTGTGACCCACCCATTCGCATGTTGTTCTGCTCACTGCTCCAGTCTGTTCCACAGCTACTTACTTATCCACGCTCCTGCCAATGCCTCTGCCTGCCGCGGGAACGCGTGTGTCGTCTCTGTTAAATTTAAAGAGCCAACGCGCCAGTGATTGGTGATCACCGAACGCTGACCCTATTTAGCCCTGCCCCTTCCTGATTCCCTTGCCGGATCTGTAGTGCCTTTTAGCCTACTGAGAAAGCGTTTCCTGAGTCGTTCCTAGTGTTTCCGTACCGCTTGCCTCCATCCCTCGACCACGAACCTCTGCTGCCTGTCTCGACCCTCCTGCTTGTCCCCGGCTATGAGTTTGCCATCGATTTTGTACCACACACCACTTCGGCTGCCACCACAAGCAAGTGGCGTCAGGCCTGGTAGGACTCCCGCCACAGCAAGTCCAACATGCCTTGCGGCGGGCTCTGGTGAATACCAGGACCTACTTAGATTCCGCTCCCTGGCATGACTTATATTGCCCCTTGCGGTGGTCCAGAGGTCTCACTTCTCCATAGCTGTTACAGTATGGAATCTGAGACATTCGGAGGTACAGTAAAAATCCCTTGCCCTTCCATGCGTACCCTATTACCTCCCCACTTTCAAACAATGTTATATTATGATTATATACATTGGGCCCTGATTGCTAAAGGGGTTGCCTTTCAATGTGTGAATATTTTTCTAGATATATTGCCTTGTGCCATATACTTAATATCAGCCACACAACTG
Organism: Phyllomedusa bahiana; assembly: GCA_025379985.1. NCBI lineage: Eukaryota > Metazoa > Chordata > Amphibia > Anura > Hylidae > Phyllomedusa > Phyllomedusa bahiana. The sequence continues at coordinate 12,408 of JAODAL010033885.1, read as the reverse complement.
ATTAACAGACACACTTTCTTTGCAGTACATTTTCAGCCCTACAATAGGATATTAATACATTCTGTGAGCTTAAACCAAGCTGCAGGAAACCTGTGCAACGTTCTCTGTGGTTTTGAATACAGAAAAAGAATGTGTCCAAAGCATGTTTGTATTCAGTAGTAGCTATACGAAAACAATGACTTCTTGCAAGCTGGCAAAAAATGTCTAAAATTAAAAATTAAAATTCCCAACAGGTAAAACAACCAGAAGGTTTTTTTTTACACAATACATAAGTGCAAATGTACAGTGAAATGCTGATTATAAACACGAAATAAAGTATGTAACTGTGTTTCCTAATTATTATAAAGCATGACAAAGTGTAGTATGGAAAGACCTCAGTGTTAGCATTTGAAAATTCAATTGCATTATGGAGGTGCGAGTAGTTAGATATTAATATTGCCACAGAGGAAAACCTGATTGCAAATGTGATTAAAGGGGCTGGCTGCTTTACATATAACTTAGACAAATTACACATAGTATCATGGCTCATATGCTAGAAGACGACATTATTCCATCTAGTTTAGCCTATTTTTGTATAGTGTTGATCCAGAAGAAGGAAAAAACTCCATGAGGTAGAAGCCAATTGTCCTCATTTTAGAGAAAAATTCCTTCTCGACTCCAATCTGGCAGTCAGAATAAATCCCTGAATCAAAGACCCTTTTCCAGAATACTAGTCACTATAACTTGTATAACTATATATTATTACACCCTAGAAATACATCCAGACTCTTTTAGTGAAATCACCATCACAATTTCCTCTGGTACTGAGTTCTACAGTCTCACTGCTCTTACAGTAAAGAATCCCTTGCTATGTTTATGTAGAAACCTTCTTTCCTCTAGACATTGAGGATGTCCCCTTGTTACGGGTACAGTCCTTGGCATAGATAGATAATGGGAGAGATCTCTATATTGACCCTAGCTATATAAAGGTGAAACCAGAAGTTTACATACACTATATAAAAAGACACATATGCATGTTTTTCTCACTATCTGGCAAGAAATCAGAATAAACCTTACCCGTTTTAGGTCAATTAGGATTACCAAAATTATTTATATTTGCCAAAATAATGAGTGAATATTTTAAGGCATTTTTATTACTTTGTGCAGTCAAAAGTTTACATACACTAGGATTACTATGCCTTTAAACAATTTGGGACAGTCCTTATGATGATGTCATGTCTTTGGAAGCTTCTGATTGGCAACATCTGCGTTAATTAGAGACACACCTGTGGATGTATTTAAATGCTCACCAGAAATACATTGCTTCTGTGTGTAATACTGTAACGGCTCGTGCTGCAGTCCGACTCCCAGGCCGCAGGCACGTCTATTACCCGGCTGCTGGTCGTCCCCGTGCTGCGCCCAAGGCTGCTGTTTGCTCACCTTCTCCAGTCCTCCTTCCTACTCAGCAGGTTCACTCCTCAGCATCTTCCTCCCATGTAGGGGAGCGCGCTCGTCTGTTCCCTGTAGTTAAATGGCCAGCGTGCATCATGTAATTGTGTTACTCCAATCGCATTCTTGGAGTAGCTTTTTAAGGATGCCGTTTCCTGCTGTCCGCGCCCATTTGTTGGTGTCCTTTCCTTGAGTCTGTTCATGCATACGTCTCACTCAGCTTCTGCTACTATTGCTCCCGTTTAGCTACCTGACTTATCTCCATCTGCTGACATCGTTACAGCCATGCCTGCCAGTCCTCCTGTGCTGCCTCTCTGCATTCTGGCCTGTTCTGTGCTTACCACTTCGGCTGTCACCGCCTGGGCCTACGTCAAGGGTAGCGACCTGGGGGTTTCCGTGCAGTAAAGTCCTTCCCACTTTGCGGTGGGCACCAGCGAAGACAAGGGGCCCCTTATACTCCGCTCCTCGACGTAGGCTACGCCAACTCCCTGCGGTGACCAGTGGATCCACTATCCTCTCCACTGAGCATCGTGACAAACACCACGGGAAAGTCTATATCAGGAAGAGAATTGTGGACTTGCAGTATGGATCATCCTTGGGTGCAATTTCCAGATAGCTGAAGGTTTCTCGTTCATCTGTACAAACAATTATACGGAAGTACAAACAAGATGGGAATGTCCAGCCATCATACCGCTCAAGAAGGAGATGGGTTCTGTGTCTCCGAGATGAACGTGCTGAAATGTGCATATCAACCCAAGAACAAGAGAAAAAGACCTTGTGAAGATGATGGCTGAAGCTGGTAATATCATTATCCACAGTGAAATGAGTACTGTATCAACATTAGCTGAAAGGCCACTCTGCCAGGAAGAACCCATTACTCCAAAAGAAACATATAAAACCCAGATTAATGTTTGCAAATTCACACAGGAACAATGACCTACATTTTTTGAGACATGTCCTGTTTTCTGGCCAAACTAAAATTGCACTGTTTGGCCATAATGACCATCATTACGTTTGGAGGAAAAAGGGAGAGGCTTGGAAGCTTAAGAACACCATCCCAACTGTGAAATACAGGGGTGGCAGCATCATGTTGGGAGGTTGTTTTACTGCAGGAGGGACTGGAGTACCTCACAAAATAGATGGCATCATGAGGAAAGAAGATTATGTGGCAATACTGAAGCAACATCTCTAGACATCAGCCAGGAAGTTAAAGCTTGGGGAGAAATGGTTCTTCCAAATGGACAATGACCCTAAGCATACTTCCAAACTGGTTATAAAGTGGCTTAAGGATAACCAAGTGAATGTTTTGGAGTGGCCATCACAAAGCCTTGATCTCAATACTATTGAAAATATATAGACAAAGCCGAAAAGGCAGGTGCGAGCAGGGCGACCTACAAACATGGCTCAGTTACACCAGTTCTGTCAAGAGGAATGGGCCAAAATTCTTACCAACTATGGTGAGAAGCTTGTGGATGGATATCCAAAAAGTTTGACCCAAGTCATACAGTTTAAGGGCAATGATACCAAATACTAATTAAATATATGTAACCTTTTGACTTTGCAGAAAGTAATAAAAATGGCTAAAAACATTCTCTCTCATCATTCTGGCATTTGGCAAACACAAATTATTTTTATAATTCTAATTGACCTAAAACGGGTAAGGTTTATTCTGATTTCATGTCAGATAGTGAGAAAAACATGCATATGTATCTTTTTATGTAGTGTATATAAACTTCTGGGTTCAACTGTATATATGTCTTGGCAGCAGCTGCCTGACACTATAGCTAGATTTACTGTCAACTAAGGTTCCCAAGTCCTTTCTCATGTCAGTTAAACACATTTTTTTTTCATTTAAGAAGTAATCATGGCATACATTTTTCCTTCCCATGTGCATAACCTTGAATTTATCAGTGTTAGACTTTATCTGCCACTTCTTTGCATAGGCTTTCAACTTATCCAGATCCCTTTTTTAATAGTATATTATCCTCTGTTGTGATAATTACTTTTTCTTTTTATCTGCATAGATTGATATTCTACTGTGCAATCCTTCTGGAAGGTCATTAAAAGGGTTTTACCACAAAGTAAAATTGATGTGGAAAGCTTGCAAATTAAATAATAAAGATTTTCCCCATTTTTGTTTTAGATGCTCCCTTAGTGATTCAGAGTGTATAGCTCATCTCCAGGGGATACGACCAGTGACAGGAGCTCCTCAGTCCTGGCTGCACATGCTCAGACATCATTTCTCCTTTCAAGCAGCTACTGTCAGTAACTTTCCTGCTTAGTAATCACATACACTCACTACTGAGCGAGTGTTCAACCCCAGCTGCTGTCATTCTACTCCTGTTCTCTGTAACTAGTCAAACAGTACAAAGAAATAGAAAAAAGGAGGTAGCGCCATTCCTCTAGGCAAGCTTGATGGCCAGCAGTTCATGATCACCGATGGTATAGTTTCTTTCGGCGGGTGAAAATGTCTTAGAGAAGAACCCGCAGGTCCGGGTCTTACCCTTCGGCCTCTTTTGAGTGAGGACCGCTCCTGCCCCTAAGGACGAGGCGTCGACTTCTAAAAAGAAGGGACTCTCGGTATCGGGCCGGGACAACACAGGTGTGGAGGCGAAGGCTGCTTTCAAGTTGGAGAAGCCCTCTTCAGCAGCTGGTGGCCACTCTTTCAGGTTGCCATGCTTCCTGGTGAGAGCCACAATCGGTGCCACCAATGTTGAAAAATGGGGGATTAATTGCCTGTAGTAGTTGGTGAATCCCAAGAAACGTTGTATGGCCCGGAGGCCGACAGGTCGTGGCCACTGCAGAACGGCGGACAATTTTGTGGCGTCCATTTGCAGACCCTTGTCTGAGATAATATATCCGAGAAACGGAAGGCTGGTTTGATGGAATTGGCATTTCTCCAACTTGGCATAGAGATGGTTATCACGCAAGTGTTTCAGTACTTAGCGCACGTGCGACTGGTGGACCTCCAGATTGGGCGAGAAAACCAGAATATCATCTAGGTAGACGACCACACAGGTATACAGGAGATCCCGGAAAATGTCATTGACAAACTCCTGAAAAACCGCCGGAGCGTTACATAGGCCGAAGGGCATCACCAAATACTCGAAGTGCCCATCCCGAGTATTGAAGGCCATCTTCCACTCGTCACCTTTGCGGATCCGAATGAGGTTATAAGCCCCCCCGCAAGTCTAACTTGGAAAAGACTTTCACTCCCCGGAGACGGTCGAAAAGCTCGGTGATCAGTGGCAATGGATACCGGTTTTTAATGGTGATCTCGTTGAGACTGCAGTAGTCGATGCACGGTCGCAGGGATCCATCCTTCTTCTCCACAAAGAAGAAACCAGCACCCGCTGGAGAAGAAGAATTGCGGATGAAGCCTTTCTGTAGGTTTTCTTTAACATAGGCTGACATAGCCAGTGTCTCAGGTACGGAGAGCGGGTAGACCAAAACCCGAGGGGGACTGGTCCCGGGTAGCAGGTCTATCGGGCACTCGTAGGGATGATGAGGTGGAAGAGTCTCCGCTTGCTTTCCAGAGAAGTCATCCTGGAAGTCTTGGTATGGTAGTGGCAAGCCCGGAAGAGGCTTGAGAGGAGACTTTGGAGGAATGGAGCGCACCGGGCTAGGTGCCGATAGACAGCGAGTCTGGCAGTCTTGACCCCTAACTTCGCCCGTCTTCCAGTCAAGCATGGGAGCGTGATGCTGCAGCCATGGAAGCCCCAGGAGGACAGCCGAGGAAGAACGGGGTTGCACGAAGAATGCGATCCTCTCCTTGTGCAAAGCCCCTAATTGAAGGACCACCAGTTCAGTCCAAAAGAGGATAGAGTCGCTCAAAAGTTCACCACTCACGGACGAGATGGCCAAGGGTTGGTCTAGGCGGACCACTGAGAGATGATATTTGGCCACCAAAGTCGCATCCATAAAATTCCCAGCTGATCCAGAGTCCAGGAAGGCAGCCGCTTGAAACGAGACTCCGGAATTGGTTGTGACCAGAACTGGCAGCAAGAGCCGTGGAGAGGGATTGCTCTCACCTAGGGATGCCTCTCCCACGAAGCCTATGTGCGCGCGTTTCCCGGTCGTTGCGGAAGGAGTGGACAACCCCTGCAGAAATGTTCAGGGCTCCTGCAGTAGAAACACAAGTTCCCCTCACGTCGTCGCGTAAGTTCTTGCGGCGTCAGGTGGGCTCTGTCCACTTTCATGGCCTCTTCCATAGCAGGCTGTGAAGAAGGCAGTGGAGGCCAAAGAAACACCGGCGCAAGACGAGGTAGACGACGTGCTCGGCCCGGTTCGTGCTCTTGACGGAGCTCCCCCCGTCTCTCCGAGAAACAGATGTCAATACGAGTTGCCAGATGGATGAGCTCACTTAACGAAGACGGAGCGTCCCTGGTGGAGAGGGCATCTATAATCTGGATGGAGAGACCCTTCTTGAACGTGGCGCACAATGCAGCATCATTCCAAGCCAACTCCGATGCTAGTGTGCGGAATTGCACGGCGTAGTCTCCTACAGAGGAGCTCCCTTGCTGCAAGTTCAACAGGGAGGTTTCGGCTGACGAGGCACGGGCGGGATCCTGCAGGAATGTCGCAAGATCAGCTGTGACCGGATCGCCTCGGTCCCAGAGTGGAGTTGCCCAGGCCAGGGCTTTCCCGGAGAGGAGACTGACCACGAAGGCCACCTTGGACCTTTAAGAAGGGAACTGACCAGCCATAAGTTCCACTTGGAGGGAGCATTGGGTGATGAAGCCTCTGCAGGCCTTAGGGTCCCCATCAAACTTCAATGGCATAAACAACCGGAGTTTAGGGCCGGCAGAAATCCCCAAATGACTGCCACGGGAGAAGCCACCGCAGCTGGCTGCTGCTGCTGAGTGGTGAGGAGCTGCTGCATCATAGTAGTCAGCTGGTTAAGCTGCTGCGCTTGCTGCGTGATCTGCTTAGATTGCCACGATGGTGGTGATGTCAGAGACGCTTGGTAGAGGCACTTTGGCGGGATCCATGGCTGAATCGAACTGTAACGGTCTGTGGTAGTGGATCCTCTGGACCACCGCAAGCGATGGTGTAAGCCACGTCAGGGAGCGGAATCTAATTAGGTCCGGTTTTCACCAGAGCCCGCCGCATCTTGAGATGGACTTGCTGCGGTGGATTGCTACTAGGTCGCTACCCCTGACGTGACTTGCTCGCGGTGGCGGCCAGGTGTTGCGTGGTACAGAATCGTGAAGCAGGCTCGTAGTCGGGGACAGGCAGAAGGTCAGGACAGGTGGCAATGGTTCGTAGTCAGGGAGAAGCAGAAGGTCAGGACAGGCGGCTATGGTTCGTGGTCAAGGGACGGAGGCAGAAGGTACGGTACACAGTAGACAACAAGATATACGGGAACGCTTACTCTCAAGGCACAGGGCACTATCGATTCGGCAAGGGTAGTGGGAAGGGGCAGGACTTAAATAGGATCAGCGCCCGATGAAAACCAATCATCGGCGCGCTGTCCCGTTAAGCCTGACTGCAGTACCATGCGCGCGCAAGGCCGGCAACAGGCAGGGTAAGTGCCGGTCAGAGCTGCGGGTGCGCTCGGAGCCCGGGGCCGGGGCTGCAGCGTCATCCGCAGTTGGAGGTGCTGCAGGCGTACGGATGCGCCCGCGACCCGATACGGGGTTCTCGGGGGCATCCGTAACATCTAAAAGCCTTGTTCCCCCAAAAATGATATGAATAAAAACATCAAATCATCCCGCAAAAAACAAGCCCCTACACATCTCCGTATACAGAAAAATAAAAAAGTTATCAGACTATGGCGGTGGAGAAACGTGTTTTCCTTTTTGAATAAAAGTGTTTTTATTGTGTAAAAGCAGTAAAACATAAAAAATATACAAATTGGGTATCGCTGTAATCATATCGACCTGCTGAGTAAAACTAGGGTGACATTTATACCGCACAGTGACCGCTGTAAAAATAAAAATAAAAAACACTACCAGGATTGCTATATTTTGCTCAAAATGACTCACAAAAACCTTAATAAAAAGTGATCAAAGTGTCATATGAACCCCTTAATGGTACCAATAAAAACATCAACTCAACCCGCAAAAAACAAGTCTATAATCAGCTCCGTATACAGAAAAATTAAAATGCTATGGCTGTCAGAATAGGACAACATAAAAACGCAATTTTCTATAGACATATTTCTATTGTGTAAAAGTAATAAAACATAAAAAACAATATAAAATTTATATCATTGTACTTGTACCGAGCCCCATAGTAAAGTTATCCAGTCATTTACACTGCACGGTGAGTGCTGTAAAATTGAAGGCCAAAAAACAATGACGGAACTGCATTTTTTCCCCATTTTCATGGCCCAATGCTAAAAAAACTATGGCACACCTGTATGCCCAAAATGCACAATACACCCCTAGAGGGGATCTATTAGAAGTGTTGAATCCAAAATGGGGTGACTTTGGAAGGTTTCACCTGTTCTGATACTTTGGGGGCTTTGCAAATGTGACATGGCCCCACCAAAATCTGCGTTCCAAAAGCCAAATAACCCTCCCTCCCTTGTATGCCCTGCCATGTACCCAAACAGCAGTTTATAAATTGTGTAACAAAATTTGGGGTGCTTTTTTCCTAGGATTCCTTGTAAAAATGAAACATTTTGAGCTAAAATTGCAGATTGTTGGAAAAAAAAAGTCTTAATTTTCACAGCCTAACGCTAAACAAAATTTGTGAAACACCTGTGATGATCAATATACTCACTATACCCCTGCATATATTCCTCAAGGCGTGTAGTTTCTAAAATGGGGTCTTTTTAGGGGAGTTTATTAAGTTTTAGCACCTTATGGTGTCCGAAAACCTGGAATGGCATCTAAATACAATAATAATGAAAATAAGACCCCAAAGTCCGGTAGGTGCTCCTCCTACTCTGAGGCTTGTGGTTGAGCCAAATAGTATACTAGGGCCACATATGGGATATCTATGAAAACGGCAGAATCTAGGGAATCAATATTCCGCTTGCACTTTGTAATGCAACTGATATTGGCATACGGGCCATTTAAAAATCAAGCAAACAGGGCTGCACTGGATACCAGGCTGAAAAGATGCCAGATATCTGGTGCAGCCCTGATCATACATGCGGCCTTATGTTTCCATTTTATAGAGCTGAAGTGAGACCACATCTGGAGTACTGGGGCGCATACTTGCTTTATCAAGTGTTTTAGACACTTCTGTGCACATCTGACTAAAGAGGTGTAGCCTTATGCTAATAGGCCTGGCTTCACAGAAAAAGGCAAAGCTTAGTACAAGATCTTAGTGCCTAAAAAAGTGCCAACATTTTGCCACAATGATATAAACTAAGCTAGATGAAAATGGTATAAAGGTACACAGACATGTCTAAGCAAGTGCCAGAAATTCTACCATTGATAAATCTGGGGCAAAAGGTCTACATAGGTTAGCATTAATATGTGAACATACTGTTTGGGTGAAACATGCCTGTCATAAAGAAGTACGGTATTGTATCCTAAGATAGAAATGAAATAACATAATGGTAGACAAGCTGAATCACTTGCACTCCACTGAATTATGTGTCATAGATTACTATATTACGTAAGAGACTCTTTTCTTCTACCTTATGCTGATAGACACTGATTCCAAGGAGTGTGTAAGCCCCCATATGCAGAGTCTAAGCTCTCTCCACACTTATACTCGCTCTGCAATCTCTACCTTCTCCCCCTCTGGACTGCCAGACTACTTTATGGGCGACATGTATGAATCTCGCCGCGTCGGAGCGCACGTTTTCGCCAGTTTTCCGGCGAAATTTGCGCCTCATGTATGTCGGCGCCGAGGTGCGCTCATACATGCGGTGTCAAGTCCGCCATGCCTAGCCAATGTGTGAGGCGCAGTGCGGGACTTAGGCGCAGTGCGGGACTGCGCCTAAGATTCGCCGCCCGACGTAGTGCGATCCTACATGCCGTGTAAAGTCCGCCGCGCCTCGCCAGTGTGTGAGGCACAGCGCGGGGACTTAGGCGCAGTGCGGGACTGCGCCTCATATTCGCCATCCAAGGAGGTGCGCTCATACATGCGGTGAACAGTCCGCCGCGCCGCGCCAGTGTGTGGGGCGCAGTGTGGGACTTAGGCGCAGAAGGTACTGCGTCTAACATGTATTCCGATTCGAGACAGGCTGGAAAACAGCGAAAAATCATTAAAGATGTCCGTGCGGCATGGAGTATGAATCAAAAAAAATCGCCTTTATTAGGTGAAAAACATTATCTGAAAAAGAGCTCAAACCTACTAAAAAAATACATTAATAAAATCACTTTCCAAAAATCTAGAACGCCGCAACCTCAGGAATTAGGATATTGTAAATTGCCGGGAACAACAGTAATTCAAATTCTGTAAGCTATTCTCATTGGTCGGCAGAAACCAGCCAATCAGAATAAGAGCGACAGTGACCTATTAAAACCTATGGAGAAGTATTGACCAATCAAAATCAAAGGCGGGACATTTTCAAATAACAGTAAAAATGCAGAAAGAGCTGATTGGTTGAGTAGCGGGGGCTTGGCATTCCTGGCCAATCAGAATAGGAGCGACAGGGACCCATTATAACCTATGGAGAAGTATTGACCAATCAAATTCAAAGGCGGGACAGTTCAAAATACAGTAAAAATGCAGAAAAGAGCTGACTGGTTGAGCTATCCCAGCCAATCAGAGCGCGAGCTACTTTTTCCCATTGTAGTCTATGGACAGATCGGGGCAATGAAATCTCGGCGCTCAGCGCTGTGTGGCATGGAGGATGATTAAAAAAATCATTTTTATTAAGTGTAAAATATGATCTGAAAAAGAGCTTAAACCTTCTATAAACATACATTAATAAAATAATTAACAACGCGTTTGTCGCCGAGACCAGCGCTACATCGGGAATTGGGATATTCGAAATTGCCGGGAAATACAGTAATTCAAATTCTTTAAGCGCTTCTCATTGGTCAGCAAAAACCAACCAATCAGAATAGGAGCGACAGTGACCCATTATAAGCTATGGAGGAGTATTGACCAATCAAATTCAAAGGCGGGACAGTTCAAAATACGAAAAGGCAGAAAAGAGCTGATTGGTTGAGCCAGGCCCGGCAGATATAAATCCACCAATCAGATGTAGTGCGTCTATTTTGAGTGGAGCAAGAAGGGCGCGATAGAAGGGAGCCCTAAAAGTTATTACTGTCTACGGGAAATATTCTCGTACTGTGATTGGTTGGGGAAGAGGGGCTCGTCCTGCTTAGCCTATCAGCGGCTGAGCTACCTTCTCAGAGTTCTATGGGGAAAAGAATGCGAGCGACCCTTTGTTTGTGTATTGGCTAAGTTAAAAAGGCGCGTTTATTCGACCAATGGGAGAAACGAGCGACGCTATTATGGGTTTTTAATGCCAATCGTATATAAAAACTGTACGTGCCCAAAATCAAATGATAAGACTCCCGAAGTTGTACCGAAGTTGTAAGCTCTTTTCTGCATTTTTACTGTATTTTGAACTGTCCCGCCTTTGAATTTGATATATTTCTCCATAGTTATTTGGGTCCCTGTCGTCCTATTCTGATTGGCCAGGATTGCAAGCCCCCGCTAGCTCAACCAATCAAGCTCTTTTCTGCATTTTTACTGTATTTTGAACTGTCCCGCCTTTGAATTTGATTGGTCATATTTCTCCATAGGTTAGAATGGTTCACTGTCTCTCTCATTCTGATTGGGGTTTTATGCCAACCAAATTTGAGAATAGTTTACAGAATTTGAATGACTGTATTTCCCGGAATTTCCACTTTTCCTAATTCCTGATGTTGCGCTTCTAGATTTTTTGGGAAAGTGATTTTTTTTTTTTTTTTTTTAAAGAAGGTTTGAGCTCTTTTTCTGATGTTTACACCTAATAAAAGCGTTTTTTTTTTTTTTTTCATAGAAGAAAAAGTTATTTCCAGGATCTATAGTATCACACTTGGGACGTGTGTCACACAAGGACATCCAGAAGGTACGTTAAAACTTGTTTCTTTAATAAGACTCCTCTTTAAAAACATGACAAATTGTCACAAGCAGCAAAAACAGACTTTTCAAAAAATGACAGTTATTATGCGATAGCATCAACCTACTTTAGGCAGTAGGGATCTCTAGTAGCGATGCATAAAGCAATGGGCCCGACGCGTTTCGGCTGTGCGCCTTAATCTTGGTCTTTCTACTATTGACTGAGGGCCACTTATATAGCTGACCGGAAGTATACGTCATAATCTCCCGGACAGACTTAACCCTGTTTTAGCTGGAGTTCATATTGACAATCTGTTGTTATACATCTATCATCGATAAGCACAAAATTATAAATATAAAACATAAATCAACTAAAATAACAGTTACGCTACTACTAGAACTACATTAACTATTATACTTGAGATAATTAACTAATAAAAATATAGCAAGTCATGTTTGATGTTCAAACCTTGTGGTTGTCTAGTACATAAATAGAAAATCCACCTGGCTTCACGGCTTAGAACCATGTCACGGACATTGCCACCTCTAGGTGACATGAACACCCTTTCTATTCCCATCCACCTAAAACATGTTGTGTCACCTGCATGTTCTACAAAAAAATGTTTAGATGCTGATGACATATTGTGTGACCACGTTGCTTTGCGGGCATCAGACAGGTGCCGTCTAATCCTCACTTTCAGTGGAGTTGTAGTGCATCCTACATATTGCACACAGCAAATATCACAAGAAATTAAATATACAGCATTCTTAGTGTTACAATTGATGTATTGTTGTACCTTATATGTTTTGTTAGTGACATATGATGTAAATATGTCCCCTGTTATTGTGTGTTGACATGCAATACATGTTATATGACCACATCTATAAAATCCCTTATGCTCTAACCAAGTGGCTTGTTTCGTCACTTTACTATCATAACGACTAGGTGATTTCAAACGAACCCAATAGGGGGGCTTTTGTACTACAAATTTTATACCTTTAAAATATTTTTTTCCC
>JAODAL010033884.1:0-44994 GCA_025379985.1 Phyllomedusa bahiana | reverse complement strand
CCACTTGTCCCCACTCCTGTTTTTGCCACCCCAAATGCTTTGTGTACTGTTCCCCATGCTTTTTTTGGGCGGGCCCCAAACCACACACTGTGTCTTGTGCACCTCGCCCTCATGTTCTGTTTCCGTCACCCCACCTTGTCTTTGTGCTACTCTATCCCTTTAAAGCTGCTGCTCTTTTGCTGGTGCCGTGACATCCCACGTGTAAATTGGGCCACTCTGTGCCTACTCCTGTTTTTGCCACCTCCAAAAAAAGTCTTGTGCCACTGTCTGACCTCATCTGTCGCCGTACCTCCACACGGCCCCATTGTGCCACTCGTGGCCTACCCCTTTTTTTGCCACCTCCAGAATTCATTGTGCCACTGTCTGACCTCATGTGCTGCCCCCATCACCTCCACTCTCTGTCATTTACCACTCGGGCCCAAAACCGTTTTGCACTCCAAATGTCTTGGCCACGTCTGACCTCATGCCTTCTGTGTGCCCTTTACACTCCCCTTTGTCCCCCCCCCCCCCCCCCCCCCTGGGGCCCTACCCCTTTTTTTGCCCCCTCCAAAGTCATTGTGCCACTGTCTGACCTCATGCTCTGCTGTGGCTGCCCCGAAACCCCCACACTGTGTCTTTGTGCCACTCGGGGCCTACTCCTGTTTTTCCCCACCTCCAAAAATGTCATTTGCCACTCTCTACCTTCTGCTGGGGCTGCCGCCGTCACCCCACATTGCACTAATGTTGCCCCTGACCCTCACTGTTTTTTTCCACTTTCGCGGGTATGATTTGTCAGGCAACTTTCCCCTCTTCAGTTTTTTGTCATTTTGCCCTCTTAAGTGCCCAGGGAATTTCATAGTGAAGCATTCAAAAGGCGAGGGCAGTCAGGGTGCGTGTCATACTAAAACACAACTTGTATGAAACCCAAAAACCAAGCCCCCCTCGCTTTTTAAAGCATGGCAAAACGTTTACAGCACCCTGCAAGGCTCGTGACGCCTGGAAATAGCGTTTTTAAATGATTTGTCCCGACGTAATTCGGACCGAAAGAATTTTGTCGGGAAAATTTGGGAAGTGATGAATTAAAATTTTTTAGAAAAATTTGCCCACCTCTAATTTTTTTCAAATTTTTTTTTGCACAGTGTAGGCAACATATTTTTTTAGTGCGCACAGAGCTGTTATTATTATCCCCGGCCCGCTTATTGGGGCTCACACTCACTGTAAACTCAAATGAATCTATCAGTATGTTTTTGGCGTGTGATAGGAAACCAAGAGGAAAACAGTCACACACATGGAGAACATACCAACTACCCGATAACATCTCTGGGTTTTGGGCAAATGGGCTAGGCTCCACCACTAAATGCAATAATTTAAGCACCAAACCAGTACATCACTTTCATCTCCTTGCGTATGAGCCTCAGCAGCAATCCCTCCAGCTATATCTTGCTGTCAGTGTTTCTTAGCACGACAAAGAGTTTGCTATTAAGCGTTAAACATGTATGCCATACTAAACCAAATTGCTACTCCAAACTGATTTTGGGTTTTTTTGTGGCACCAGATTTAAGTTACACAAAAATAGTTTTTTGTGCCTAATAAGCATTTCCTAAAATTCCCAATGACTCTAAAGCCGCAGGACACCACGACGGTCTGTCAGCGATACATTTGAAACTAATAAAGGGCAGTCGATTTCATAAATAATTTTTTGATAGCTATTGCAGTGGACCTTTTAGACTTGAGAAATAGATAGATGTAAATTTGTTAAAGTTCCGGAAAATTTCTGCTATATAGATATATTACGTGTGATCAAGGCCAGAAAATGACCAACAGAGTAAGTCTAGTTTACAAATATTATTACAGATGTCTAATCGGTAGGGATGAGCGATATTATCGTCAAAAGTTGAAATCGGCACGGTTTTTAGGCTTATGGGAAATTTCCAATCACGTGATAGTCTGTGACAATCTTACAGATAATGTATTACTATTGCGCCATTTCAGCGTTTACTGTCATTTTGGCAGCCAGCCAATCAGCTCCGAGGATAGAGGGGGGTGAGGAGGATGTACAACATCATCACTTTGCGGTGTATGGATCTCATTGGCTGCAAAAAATTACGTGACCTTGTTTTATCTATGCTGCTGCATTTCCTGTTCAGCTCATTCTCTATGACACTTCACAGCAGGACGTCTCAACGTTTAAACCAATAGCTGTTCTAAAAGCTCTGAGAGATAGTCTCTTCTAATACAAGAAACTATCCACCTATCTGTAGCTTAGAATATAGTTAGATTAGAGAATTTCACTTCTTATTTAGTTAGAGAAAGTATTAAAGAAATCTATCTATCCCGAGGGGCTGCAGGAGGGAAGGGGGGGGGGCGCGTTAGGAGGAGAGGCTTTGGAAAGGAAGGGAGATATTGTGCAGCTCAGTGAGTTCTGTGACCTTGAATTGAAAAAGCATTGTTTTTTACCCCTTTTTTGGCCAGCAGACCTCTGATAGGAGGTGAAATTTTCCCTTTTGTTTTTACAGTTCTATTGTAATCACTGTGTGTCAGTGTTCCCAAAAACCGGTATAACTTATCCCTATAACTTTTAAATACTTTTATTGAAGTCCGTGCGTCTGTTTGCCGCAAAGAGCTCAGTTGTACGCATATTGTGTTATACATATTTTATAGTAAATTGCGCCTGTAGTCAGTGGTGCGAAGACCGCCATATCAATCCATATAACATTTAAATACTCTTATTGCAGTACGTGCGTCTGGTTGACGCAGAGAGCTCAGTTGTACGCAGATTGAGTTATACATATTTGATAGTAAATTGCGCCTGTAGTCAGTGGTGCGAAGGCCGCCATATTAATCCTTATAACATTGAAATATTCTTTTTGCAGTCCGTGTATCTGGTTGGCGCAAAGAGCTCAGTTGTACGGAAAATTGTGTTATACATATTTTATAGTAAATTGCGCCTGTAGTCAGTGGTGCGAAGGCTGCCATACTAAGCCTTATAACATTTAAATGCTCTTATTGCAGTCCATGCGTCTGGTTTGCGCAGAGAGATCAGTTGTACTCAAATTGTGTTATACATATTTTATAGTTAATTGCACCTGTAGTCAGTGGTGCAAAGGCCGCCATATTAATCCATGTAACTTTTTAATACTTCTATTTTACTCAGTGCATCTCAGTTTGGCGCTAATTGTGCACTTGCACGCAAATTGTTTTATACATTATTTCATAGTAACTGCCGCCTGTTGTCAGTGGTGGCAAAAATGCCATATGTAATCCATATAACTTTTTTATACTTCTATTTCACTCAGTGCATCTCATTTTGGCGCTAATCGTGCATTTGTACGATAGTTTGTTGAAAACTATCAATTGCTAGTCCTACTGGGCAGTTTGTAAATATCAGGGACTGAAGGAAGAACACTGTTGATTTTGTGTTACGGTTCTTCCACCAGACCACATTTCACAGATATTTCATAGAAACAATTCTGTTTCTAATCCTAGTTTGCTGTTGGAAATTAGAGGGATATAACAATAGCTGTGATTTGCCATCTTTCAATAAGAGACTGTCAAAAACTCTTCCATACTTACTAAATTTTTATATTTCTTAACATGGAACAAACTGCAGGTGGTAAGCGAGCAAAGAGGGGTGTAGGACATGGAGGTAGAGGTACGAGAGAAGGTGCTCCTTCCATGGCTGGCAACAACACGCAAGCCAGCGGATCGTCAGTTGCAGGGCCATCAGGTGGGTCGGTGCGCTGTGAATCTCAGTAATGAACAGCGTCGCCAATCTGTTCTTCAGTGGTTAATGCAACCTGCATCCAGCAGTCTTACCTCCTCTTCCTCCCAGTCACGGCCACAAATGTCGTCATCATCATCGTCAGCATCCATCATCCATCCAACATGAAGCGAAAGCAGCCCAAATGTCAACTCATGTACCCAGCACTGTAGGTAACATATTTTCTGAAGATCTCTTTGATGATAAAATGCGGTTGGGGTCAGAAGGCATTTCAAAAGATCAAGAGTAGTGTTGAGCGATTTTTATCGACAAAGTTGAAATCAGCACAGTTTTTATGTTGATCGAAATTTTTAGATCATGCGATAATTTAGGATAAAATCTGTGCATCATCTATTAAGATCGCGCCATTTTCTGCGCTTCCTGTCATTTTGGCGGCCAGCAAATCAGCTTACAGAATAGAGTAGGGTGAGATGCGTGTGCGACGTCATGACTGGGATGTGTATGGTTGCGATTGGCTGGAAAAATCACATGACCTCGTTTTACATAGAACAGCCCTTCCTGTTCAGCCTCAGTGTCTCTCAGCGTCTCAGAGCAGTAGGACGTGCGCTCTGCCTGTGTCCAAACAGCTCAGCGAAATTATTATATTTCTTCACAGAGAAAGCTCTACTGTTAGCTGTGATCCTTACAACTTAGTTAGATTAGAGATTGGAAGATTTTATGTAGTTAGGTAGAGAATTTTAAAGGAGCATCTACCGCTGTAAAGTCACGGGGGTGAGCGGAGGGGGGGCCCCGCGGGCGAACACAGACAAGCTCTATAAAGAATACTGGATAAAGTTCACCAAGACTTAGTGTGACATTGCAGTGCAATAGCTTTATTATTAACAGTTTTCTATTGAAATATTTCCTGGATATTGGGCAGCCTGAACTTATATTAGGATACACATCTTTTCTAGTAACTACAGGTCTCTTTGTTAGGTGCAAAACTCCACTTTAATTATCAGTATACATTTCAGATAGGTGTTCATTTTCAATTTTGCCCATTCCACCTTTGTTGATATATCCACCTTGCAGTTAAATTAGAATCCAGCAATTTTGTAGTCAGCACAGGTTGATAGGTGCCAAAAATACCTTGTATTATCCGAATAAATTTCAGATACGTGTTTTTTGACTTTGGCGCACTACAGCTTTGTTCATTGAGGCACCTTGCACTTAAATGTGAATACTGCAATTTTGTAGTCACCACAGGTGAATTGATAGGTGCCAAAAAATACCTTTTATTATCCGAATACATTACAGATACGTGTTTTTTTACTTTGGCGCACTACAGCTTTGTTCATTGAGGCACCTTGCACTTAAATGTGAATACAGCAATTTTGTAGTCACCACAGGTGAATTGAAAGGTGCCAAAAATACCTTTTATTATCCGAATACATTACAGATACGTGTTTTTTGCAATTTTGCCCAGTCCAGATTTGTTGATAGAGCCACCTTGCAGTTAAATTTGAATCCAGCAATTGTGTAGTTACCACAGGTGAATTGATAGGTGCCAAAAAATACCTTTTATTATCCGAATACATTACAGATACGTGTTTTTTTACCTTGGTGCACTACAGCTTTGTTCATTGAGGCACCTTGCACTTAAATGTGAATACAGCAATTTTGTAGTCACCACAGGTGAATTGAAAGGTGCCAAAAATACCTTTTATTATCCGAATACATTACAGATACGTGTTTTTTGCACTTTTGCCCAGTCCAGATTTGTTGATAGAGCCACCTTGCAGTTAAATTTGAATCCAGCAATTGTGTAGTTACCACAGGTGAATTGATAGGTGCCAAAAAATACCTTTTATTATCCGAATACATTACAGATACGTGTTTTTTGACTTTGCCGCACTACAGCTTTGTTCATTGAGGCACCTTGCACTTAAATGTGAATACAGCAATTTTGTAGTCACCACAGGTGAATTGAAAGGTGCCAAAAATACCTTGTATTATCCGAATACATTTTAGATACGTGTTTTTTCACTTTGGCGCAGGCCAGCTTTGTTGATAGATCTACTTTGCAGTTAAATTTGAATCCAGCTATTTTGTTTTGATTTGAGGGATTTGAGAATAGCTGTGATTTGCCGTCTTTTAATAAGAGACTTTCCAAAACTCTTCCATACCTTCTCAAATTTTTATATTTCTGAACATGGAGCGAAATTCAGGTGGTAAGCGAGCAAAGAGGGGGGTAGGACATGGAGGTAGAGGTACGAGAGAAGGTGCTCCTTCCAGTGCTGGCGACAACACGCATGCCAGCGGATCGTCAGTTGCAGGACCGTCAGGCCTGTCATCGCTGGGTCAGGGCCCTGTGAATCTCAGTAACGAACAGCGTCGCCAATCTGTCCTTCAGTGGTTAATGCAACCTGCATCCAGCAGTCTTACCTCCTCGTCCTCCCAGTCACGGCCACAAATGTCGTCATCAGCATCACCAGCATCCGTCCAACATGAAGCAGCCCAAATGTCAACTCGTGTACCCACCACTGTGGATAATCCATTTTCTGAAGACCTCTTTGATGACAAAATACGGTTGGGGTCAGAAGGCATGTTAAAAGATCAAGAGGCCAAAGAGGATGATTTTCTCTGCTCTGACGCCCAGTTACTGATGCCATCAGAGGAGGAGAAGGAAGCCGGTCAATCGGCAAAAAATCCCGGGCGTTCGGCAACGCCTTGCAGTGCCCCTTGCTTGTAGCCCACAGCTCCTGGATGCAGAATGTCAGGACGACGAAGTCACCTGTGTTGATGATGATGATGACGATATTGCGGATCCAACGTGGTCTTTTCAGCAGAATTTGCTTGAGAGCGCTTCATCACTGGACGAGGAGGAAGACGATGGGGTAGTGTCAGTACGGGTTCCGCCTCAAAAAGGGAGAGGGCGGTCACAGAAGTCCGCTGATATGATTCCGCCAGCCACGGTCAGCGCAAACCCCGCTCCTCGCTTATCGCCGTCAAAAAGGTCCAGGACCTCTCAAGCCTGGGCCTTCTTTTAGCAAGCCTCTGATTCACCCAGCGATGTCATATGCCACCTTTGCCGTAAACGCATACGTAGAGGCAAGAACCTTACGTGGTTAACCACCACCAACATGTCTAGTCACATGCAGCGAATGCATGAGTTGAAATGGAGGCAACACTTGGCCATAAAAGGCCAGACCGACGCCGGGCCTCCAACCACTGTCACACCCTCTGTCTCCGCCTCCTCCTCCTCCGCCACCACCAAGCGTTCCTCAGCTGCCCATGTCTCTCAGAGTCATGATCAGGGATCAGCCTCCGCTTCAGCCTCCTCCGTCGCCCGAGTACCACCAGCACCACCAGAGACCCATCCTACCCCTTCAACTTCCGCCAGTTTGACGACCTGCACGCCGTACAGCGGCCAGTCTAGCAGCCAGCCTTCTGTCTTCCAGGTTTGGGAGCAGAAGAAACACTTTAACCCAAACCATCCCAAAGCCAAAAGCCTGAATGTCGGCATTGCCAGGCTTTTGGCCTTGGAAATGTTGCCTTTCCGTCTGGTGGACACAGATGGGTTCCGCCACGTCATGGCCCTTGCCTGCCCCCAATACCAGATGCCGAGCAGGCATTTCTTTGCCAGAAAAGCCGTCCCTGCCCTGGCCAGCCACGTGTCATCTAAAATTTCAAGTGCGTTGTCTGCATCTGTGTCCGGAAAAGTCCATCTGACCACCGACACATGGACTAGTAAGCACGGCCAAGGCCGCTATATCTCTGTGAAAGCTCACTGGGTGAGCTGGGTGGATGTCTCTGGGGGTGACGGTGGCTCTCAGGCTCGGCGCACGCTCTTCAAAACCGCAGGGATGGTGCAGGGTTCTTTCCCCCAAGGTCCTCTGGTGGCATCACGTGCCCAGAGAAACCAGGCCGTGTTGAAATTAATCTGTCTTGGAGACCGTCCACACACAGGTCAGGAGCTGTGGACGGCTCTCCGCAACGAGACCGAGCGCTGGCTGGGTGCCAAGAACCTTGTGCCAGGCAAGGTGGTGTGCGATAACGGGCGAAATCTGCTGGCCACCCTTAAGATCAGTAGGCTGGAGCACATCCCTTGCCTGGCACATGTCATGAACCTTGTCGTCCAGAAATTTCTAAAGAGCTACCCGGGTCTGGACTGCCTGCTGAGGAAGGCTCGAAGTCTAAGTTCGCACTTCCGCCGTTCGCACCCTGCTTTGTCCCGCCTGGCTGCGTTGCAGCGTCAGCTCGGCCTCCCCGTCAACCGTCTCATTGTTGACGTGGCAACACGCTGGAATTCCACCCTCCACATGCTCCAGCGATTGTGGCAGCAGCACAATGCCATTATGCAGTACGAAGTGACACATGGCCTGACAAGCAGCGGTGCGGACCTCGGGGTTTTGAGCCACCGAGAGTGGAGGCAGGTGAAAGAGCTCTGCACCATCCTTGCCAGTTTTGAAGAAGCCACCAAAATGGTCAGTGCGGACAATGCCCTTGTCAGCATGAGCATTGTGGTGATCTTAGTTCTGGAACGATCGTTGGACACTCTGAAACAACAGGTCCCGCCAGCGACGGAGGAGGAGACGGACACAGATGCAGACACGGAGCCTTTCTCTCCGTCAAATCCACAAGGCCCGACAGTTTCACAATTTCATCGGTCTTCATTAGGCAGTGGTTCGGGTTCCAGAGCTAGTGCAAGGTGGCGCATCAGCTCTCAGGGTGCATCATCTCAGGCAAGTCAGGGCTGTGTTGAAGCTGTGTCGGAGGCAGCGGAGGAGGAGGAGGAGGTATTCCTAGACACCGATGTTACCGACGTCCCTGCCTTGGAAAGAGGTTGGCGCGAATTTGAGGCGGAGGAGGAAGATGAGGAAGATCAGTTTGCTAGTGCCCCTCAACCCAGAGGCTTGGGAAATCAAGGCTCCATCTCTCACATGAGTGCTTGGATGCTCCATTTCCTCCAACATGATCCTCGCATTAAGGCCATCAAAATGAACAACAGTTACTGGGTGGCCACCCTCCTGGATCCCCGGTACAAAACAAAACTCAGCACTTTCCTTCCACCCACCCAAATAGAGAGTAAAATGCAGGAAATGGAGACCTTGCTGATTGATCAACTGGAGACATCTGTTGCGTCTGCTTCACGTTCCCCAAATGTCACGGTGGAACAACATCAGCGACGTGACAGCAGTAGAGTGCCAAGTAGCCGTAGCGGCAGCAGCAAGCAAGGTGGCAGAAGCCTAATGGGTGACCTCTGGCAATCTTTATTTACCACCTCACCAACGCATGCAATGCAGGGCACACATCCAACACACAGAGACCAGCTTAAGATCATGGTGCACGACTATCTGCGTCTCAACACCGATGTTTTTGTATGTGTTCCGGACCCAATAGACTTCTGGGTATCCAAAATGGACGAATGGCCCGAGCTCGCTCGCCACGCCATAGATGTGTTGTCCTGCCAGCAGCCATCGTCATATCTGAGCTGACCTTCAGCACAGATGGAGGAGTCAATACAGACAAACGCATCCGGCTTTCCACAGATAATTTGGAACGATTGACTATCATCAAGATGAATCAGGCATGGATCTCTGATGATGTTGTGGCCCCAATTGCCGAGGTCACCGATTAGTTGCCACTCTACTTCACATTCCTCTTCAAACAGAAATGGTCCTCTTGAAAACTTTTTTTTAAAATGATCATTTCTTACTGCAATTTTTATTCTCTTTTCCCAACAGTTCATTTTGCTGGTTTTGCTGTGAGGAGACTGTAAAAGACAGCAAGGTTTCATGACAACACCGTATTCCATTTACTCACTTCATCTTTAGAAGTTTTCGCATTGTCAATGGTTTTGAGGTCATGTTGCTGTGAGATACAGCTATAATTATGGTCCTTTGGAACAGAAATGTGGCTTTTAAGTGGCATTTCTCCCTCACAATTTTTAATAGTGGCTGAGAAATCATATTTATAATTTTTTGGGGTCATGTTGCTGTGAGATACAGCAATAATCATGGTCCTTTGGAACAGAAATGTGGCTTTTAAGTGGCATTTCTCCCTCACAATTTTTAATAGTGGCTGAGAAGTCATATTTATAATTTTTTGGGGTCATGTTGCTGTGAGATACAGCAATAATCATGGTCCTTTGGAACAGAAATGTGGCTTCTAAGTGGCATTTCTCCCTCACAATTTTTAACAGTGGCTGAGAAGTCATTTTTATAATTTTTTGGGTCATGCTGCTTTGAAATGCAGCAATACTACAGGTCCTATTATAAAAAAATGTTGTTTCTAATAGACATTTGTTCTTCACAATTGTCCAAAGTGGCTCAAGGGTCATGCTTTGAATTTTTGGGGGCATTTTGCTGTGACATGCAGCTATACTACAGGTCCTATTATAAAAAAATGTTGTTTCTAACAGACATTTGTTCTTCACAATTGTCAAAAGTGGCTCATGGGTCATGTTTTGAATTTTTGAGGGCATTTTGCTGTGACATGCAGCTATACTACAGGTCCTATTATAAAAAAAATGTTGTTTCTAACAGACATTTGTTCTTCACAATTGTCAAGAGTGGCTCAAGGGTGATGGTGCTGTCAGAAACAGGAATAGGTAGGACACTATTAATGGACACATATTGCAAAATGACTTGTTTTTGCAAGATCTTTAACATAGCTATCAATCCCTGTATTGAGACAACCCATTTAATACAATTAAAAAAGAGAAACAAAGACATTGTGGGATTCCATCCTATTTTAAAAATGTGTTTTCTAGAATTAAAGTACTAAAAAAACTTGCATGTACAAAATAGCTGGTAAAAAAAATTCCTCTGAATTGTACAAGGGAGGTACAGGAAAACTTGACCAGATGTAGGTTATTCAGAGGACATGGAGTATGGAGCACGGACAGAGAACAAAGTAAAGAGACAATTTCCTCCAGCACGTTGAGTAAAATGAGAAAAAGAATGCCAAGAAAAAGGGCACCTGGGTGGAACAGGAGCGTTAACCACCAGTATTTCCAAGTGAAGCTCAATTGGTCCGCACTCATACGGAGGGGCAAGCGCTACCCAGGACAGGGACAGTATATGTCCAGTGAAACTAAAATGGTGGTTGAAAGACTCCTTTTTCCGGCACTTTTTAATCTGGGGTCATGCAGGTTTGGGGCTCATGCTGTGGCCCAGGACAGGTATAGTCAATGTCCAGTTCAACTAAAATGGCGGTTGAAAGACTTCTTTTTTTGGCACTTTTTAATCTGGGGGTCATGCAGGTTTGGGGCTTATGCTGTGTTCCAGGACAGGGATAGTCAATTTCCAGTTCAAGTGAAATGATGGTTCAAATCATACTGCCTTCTGGCACTTTTTAATTTGTGGGTCATGCAGGTTTAAGGCTCATGCTGTGGTGCAAGACAGGGATAGTGAATGGTGTGTGATTTTTTTTCTGTGGCTTTTATAACCTAAGTGTGTTGCCTAAGATGTAGCACGTATCCATTTGACTGTTGTGGATGTTAATTCCAGCTTCTCCAGCCCTGTTTGGGTGTAAGAATGAAGGTGTTGTTGCTCTCCCATAGACTTTAATGGTCATCGTTCATAATCTACTATCGACTATCTTGTCAATGATGGTCGACTATCGACCATCGACCGATGTCGATGGCCAACGTAATCGCTCAACACTAATCAAGAGGCCAAAGAGGATGATTTTGTCTGTTCTGACGTCCAATCGCTGATGCCATCAGAGGAGGAAAAGGATGCCGGTCAATCGTCAAAAAATCCGGGCGGTCAGCAACGCCTTGCAGTGCCTGTTGCTTGTAGCCCACAGCTCCAGGATGTAGAATGTCAGGATGAGAAAGTCACCAGTGCTGCTGCTGATGATGATGACGACATTACGGATCCAACGTGGTCTTTTCAGCAGAATTTGCTTGCGAGCGCTTCATCACTGGATGAGGAGGAAGACGATGGGGTAGTGTCAGTATGGGTTCCGCCTCAAAAAGGGAGAGGACGGTCACACAAGTCCGCTGAGATTATTCCGCCAGCCATGATCAGCGGAAACACCGCTCCTCGCTTATCGCCGTCGAAAAGTTACAGGATCTCTCAAGCCTGAGCTTTTTCCGATCAAGCCTCTGATTCCCAGCGATGTCCCATATGACCCAGCGATGTCATATGCCGTCTTTGCCATAAACGCATCAGTAGAGGGAAGAATCTTAGGTGTTTATCCACCACCAACATGTCTCGTCACATGCAGCGAATACATGAATTGAAATGGAGGGAACAATGGCGAAAAAAGGCCACACCGGTCCTGAGCTTCCAACTACTGTCACACCCTCTCTCTCCGCCTCCTCCGCCACTTCCAAGACCAAGCGTTCCTCTATTGCCCATGTCCTGTAGTGGTATGAGAAAGGATCAGCCCCAGTGCCACACACCGTCGCCGAAGTACCACCACCACCACCAGAGACACAGCCTAGCCCTTCTCCTTCCACAAGTTTGACCTGCACACCGTACAGTGGCCAGTCTAGCAGCCAGCCTTCTGTCTGCCAGGTTTGGGAGCAGAAGAAACACTTTAACCCAACCATCCCAAAGTTGGAAATGTTGTCTTTCCGTCTGGTACACACAGATGGGTTCCGCAACATCATGGCCTTTGCCTGCCCCCAATCTCACATGCCGAGCAAGCATTTCTTTTCCCGAAAAGCCGGCCCTGCCCTGGCCAGCCACGTGTCATCTAAAACCTCCCGCGCTTTGTCTGCATCTGTGTCCGGCAAAGTCCATCTGACCACCGATACATGGACTAGTAAGCACGGTCAAGGCCGCTATATCTCTGACAGCTCAATAGGTGAGCTGCGTGGATGTCTCTGGTGGTGACGGTGGCTTTCAGGATCGGCGCACGATCTTCAAAACCGCAGGTATGGTGCAGGTTTCTTTCCCCCCAGGTCCACTGGTAGCATCCCATGCGCAGAGAAACCAGACCGTGTTGAAATTAATCTGTCTTGGAGACCGTCAACACACAGTTCAGGAGCTGTGGATGGCTCTTCGCAACGAGACCGAGCGCTGGCTGGGTGACAAGAACCTTGTGCCAGGCAAGGTGGTGTGCGATAACAGTTGAAATCTCCTGGCTGCCCTTAAGATCAGTAGACTGAAGCACATCCCTTGCCTGGCACACGTCATGAACCTCGTCGTCCAGAAATTTCTAAAGTGCTGTCTGGGTCTAGACTGCCTGCTAAGGAAGGCTCGAGGTCTGAGCTCACACTTCCGCCGTTCGCAACCTGCTTCATTTCGGCTGGCTGCGTTACAGCATCAGCTCGGCCTCCCCGTCAACCATCTCATTGTTGACGTGGCAACACGCTGGAATTCCACCCTCCACATGCTCAAGTGATTGTGGCAGCAGCGCAATGCCATTACGCAATACGAAGTGACACATGGCCTGACAAGAAGCGGTGCGGACCTCGGGATGTAGAGCCACTGAGAGTGGAGGCAGGTGAAAGAGATCTGCACCATCCTTGCGAGTTATGAAGAAGCCACCAAAATGGTCAGTGCGGACAATGCCCTTGTCAGCATGAGCATTGTGGTGATCTTAGTTCTGGAACAATCATTGGACACTCTGAACCATCAGGTCCCACCAGCGATGGAGGAGACGGACACAGATGCAGACACAGAGCCTTTCTCTCTATCGAATCCAGAAGGCCCGACAGTTTCACAACTTTATCGGTCTTCATTAGGCGGTGGTTCGGGGTCCAGGACTGGTGCAAGGCTGCACCTCAGCTCTCAGGGTCCATCATCTGAGGCAAGTCAGGGCTGTGTTGAGATGGAGGAAGCGGAGGAGGAGGATGAGGTATTCTTGGACACCGACGTTACCGATGTCCTTGCCTTGGAATGAGGTTGGCATGAATTTGATGCGGAGGAGGAAGACGAGGAAGATCAGTTTGCTAGTGCCCCTCTACCAAGAGGCTTGGGAAATCAAGGCTCCATCTCTCACATGAGTGCTTGGATGCTCCATTTCCTTCAACATGATCCTCACATTAAAGCAATCAAAAGGAACAACAGTTACTGGTTGGCCACCCTCCTCGATCCCCGTTACAAAGCGAAACTCAGCACTTTCCTTCCACCCACCCAAATAGAGAGTAAAATGCAGGAATTGGAGACCGTGCTGATTAATCAACTGGAGACATCTGTTGCGTCTGCTTCACGTTCTTCAAATGTCACGGTGAAACAACGTCAGCAACGTGACAGCAGTAGAGTGCCAAGTAGCTGAAGCAGCAGGCATTGTGGCAGAGGCCTAATGGTTGCCTTCTGGCAATCCTTATTTACCACCTCACCAACACATGTAATGCAGGGCACACATCAACACACAGAGACCGGCTTAAGATCATGGTGCACAACTATCTGCATCTCAACACCGATGTTTTTGGATATGGTCCGGACCCAATCGACTTCTGGGTATCCAAAATGGATGAATGGCCCGAGCTTGCTCGCCACACCATAGACGTGTTGTCCTGCCCAGCAGCCAGCGTCATATCTGAGCGGACGTTCAGCACAGCTAGAGGAGTCATTACTACGGATGAGCGATTATAATCGACAAAGTTGAAATCGGCACGGTTTTTAGGTTGATCGAAATTTCCGATCACGCGATAATTTAGGTGAGAATCTGCGCATAATCTATTAGTATTGCCCCATTTTCGGCACTTCCTGTCATTTTGGCGGCCAGCAAATCAGCTTAGAGCATAGACTAGGGTGAGCTGGGTGTGCGACGTCATGACTGTGATGTGTATGGTTGTCATTGGCTGGAAAAATCACATGACCTCGTGTCCTTCCTGTTCAGCATCAGTGTGTCTCATAAGAGTAGGACGTGTGCTAGCTCTCTCCTCAATACAGCTCAGCTCAGAGACACAGTTCTCTTGTTTCACACAGACAACTATGCTTTTAGCTGTGAATATTAGAACATAGGTAGATTAGAGAATTTCAGTTCTTAGTTAGTTAGGCTGAGACTTTTAAAGAGGCATCTAGCGCTGTACTGCCCCAGGAGGGGGGGGGGGGAGTTGTGGGGGGGGGTGTGCGGGCGAACATAGACAGACAGGCAGGCTTTTGAAAGGAGAGTGTATATTGTGCAGCCCAGACTCTACTTTGAACCTACATTGAAATGGCTTTTCTTATCAGTTTTTGACCAGTACACCTCGTACCTGAGGTGAAATAGTACCTTTTATTTTTTGAAGCCCGGTTTTGTTCAAAGACCCACCTTGTACTTACATTAGGATGCAGAAATTATCTAGTAATTGCTGTTGTATTTCATAGGTGCAAAAAACAACCTATTATTATCCATACACAATTTAATTAGTTGTTTTTCACTTTGGCGCAGCCCAGTTTTGTTCAAAGACCCACCTTTTTCTTTCATTAGGATACATAATTTTTCTAGTCATTTCTGTTGTATTTCTTTGGTGCTATAACCACCTTTTTTTATCCGTACACAATTTAATTAGGTGTTTTTCACTTTGGCGCAGGCCATTTTTATTAAAAGACCCACCTTGTACTTACATTAGTATACAGACATTTGATAGTAATTGCTGGTGTATTTCATTGGTGCAAAAACCACCTTTAATTATCCATATAACATTTAAATAGCTGTATTGCACTTTGGTTCGCCCCAGTTTTTTTCAAATAGCCACCTTCTACTTAAATTTGGATAAAGAAATTTTTTCTTAGTTACTGTCGGTGTATTTCATTGGTGCAAAAAACACAGTTTGTTATCCGTATAACTTTTAAATAGCTGTATTGCATGTTGTGTGGCCCTATTTTGTTTCAAATAACCACGTTGTACAACAATTTTGATAGAAAAATTTTCTAGTAACTGTTGTCATTTGTCATTGCTGCAAAAAATTCAATTTCTCATCTGTGTTACTTCTGAATAGTTTTATTGCACTCGGTGAATCTCAGTTTGGCGCAAATAGCGCACTTGTATGACATTTTGTTGAAAACTATCAATTCCTAGTCCTACTGGGCAGTTGTAAATCCCTGGGACTGAAGGAAGAACACTGTTGATTTTGTCTTACGGTTCTTCCACCAGACCGCATTTCATAGGTATTCGCTAGAAACAATTTAGTTTCTAATCCTAGTTGGCTATAGGAAATTAGAGGGATTTAAGAATAGCTGTGATTTGCCGTCTTTCAATAAGAGACTGTCAAAAACTCTTCTATACCTTCTTAAATTTTTTTTCTTTCTGAAACATGGAGCGAAATGCAGGTGGTAAGCGAGCAAAGAAGGGTGTAGGACATGGAGGTAGAGGTACGAGAGAAGGTGCTCCTTCCTTTAATCTGTGGGTCATGTAGATTTAAGGGTCATGCTGCGGTCCAGGACAGGGATAGTCTATGTCCTGTGAAACTAAAATGGTGGTTAAAAAACTCCTTTTTCCGGCACTTTTTAATCTGTGGGTCATACCGGTTTGAGAGTCATGCTGCGGTACAGGACATGTATAGTCAATGTCCAGTTCAACTAAATTGGTGGTTCCTGGACTCTTTTTTCCAGCACTTTTTTAATCTGTGGGTAATGCAGGTTTTGGTCTATTGCTATGGCCCAGGACAGGTATAGTCAATGTCCAGTTCAACTAAAATGGTGGTTCAAAGACTCTTTTTCCATCACTTTTTAATCTGTGGGTCATGCAGATTTAAGGGTCATGCTGCGGTCCAGGACAGGGATAGTCAATGTCCAGTTCAACTAAAATGGTGGTTCAAAGACTCCTTTTTCTGGCACTTTTTAATCTGTGGGTCATGCAGGTTTGAGGGTCATTCTGTGGTAAAGGACAGGTATAGTCAATGTCCAGTTTAACTAAATGGTGGTTAAAATACTACTTTCTTCTGCCACTTTTTAATCTGTTGGTCATGTAGATTTAAGAGTCATGCTGCGGTCCAGGACAGGCATAGTCATTGTCCTGTTCAACTAAAATGGTGGTTCAAAGACTCCTTTTTCTGGCACTTTTTAATCTGTGGGTCATGCAGGTTTAAGGGTCATGCTGCAGTCCAGGACAGGGATAGTCAATGTCCTGTTGAACTAAAATGGTGGTTCAAAGATTCCTTTTTCTGGCAATTTTAATCTGTGGGTCATGCAGGTTTAAGGGTCATGCTGTGGTACAGGACAGGGATAGTGAATAGTCTGTGACTTATTTCTGTGACTCTTGTTGCCTAATTGTCTTGCCTAAGATGTAACATGTATCCAGTTTACTGTTGTGGATGTTATTTCCAGCTTCTCCTCCCCTGTTTGGGTGTAAGAATTAAGCTGTTGTTCCTCTCCCATAGACCTTAATGGTCATCACCGATAATCTGTTATCGACTATCGGCATGATAATTGCCAATATCGAATATTGATCCGATAACGATAGTTGACACAATCGCTCATCACTACTTATCGGGAATCAGGATAAAAGCTGAGCACCTCCTGTATGCTAATGTAGGTTTAACACAGTGGTTGAATAGTAAATGGAAAGTAATGCTTTTTGCGATGCCGATGGTGTGGCGTGAGCAGAAAAATCATTATTCCCACTGCTACTTCTGCATGACTAACATTGTTGGATATTTAAAGAAAAATAAGTCACACATTTTGTATCCTGACTGTGACTCAGCTCTTTAAGCTAGTAAAGCAGAGAATCCAGTTCCTGGTCCTTCACTGAAGCTGACATCTCTGATCATGATGAACATAATGTTGCAAATGACAAATTTCATGAAGTAGAGTACCAGGAGGATAAGCTTCACTTACTGAGCTAATAAGATTTAGATGATCTGGTAAGAGATCTGTCATTATCTAAGGAGAAATCTGAACTCTTAGCCTCAAGATTTAAGGAATGGATTTTACTGCAAGGTGGCATCTCAATTTCACACTTTCGTAATCGTCATGCAAGGTTTTCTGCATTATGCATTGAAAAATGATGTTTGTTTCCATAGTGCACAACTTCCTTGGAAACAGACATGTGGACAACTATGCTGACATAATACAGAAGATGGTCAAAGCATATAAACAACTTGGTTGCAGAATGTGTATGAAAATGTAATTCTTACATTCACATATTGACTTCTTTCCATCCAATTTGGGAGATGTCAGTGACAAACATGGATATAGATTCCAAAAGGACATGTCTACAATGAAAACCAGATATTAAGTTCGTTGGAACCCCTATATGATGGGTGATTACTGCTAGTTTTTGCAACAGGCAACAACAGATACTCACAAGCAAGTGCATGAAGCATATTGTTGTAATTGCAATTGTTGTAAAGTCAATTGTGCTGCTGGTGCATGGGTGTGTTGGTAACTGTTCATTTCTGAGCTACATCTGCTGAATTACCCCAAAGTAGCAGTGAGACTTACATTGCCTCCTATTGGCAATGGTTCATTGTCCAGCCATTTATCTGTAAGTATGACCTTTGTGTCTGTATTTTTAAATAATTAATTTCCCATTTTTCTTTGTTTTTTTTTCTGTAAATTACTAGTAAGGCTAGTGTAAGGACTCACAACACAATGAGGTTCCTTGACATTGGTTGAAAGTTTGCAAATATTGGCCAATATAGCAACTAATACCTCATATTTGATTTTTCTCAAGTATATAGTTTTGCCCTGTAATACTGGGGAGCAGAGGGTGTCAGTATTTTGTGTTGGACACTTAAAATTTACTGGGAAACCCTCTCAATCGAATTGTAAGAACAGCATCAATTGGTTGTAAGCCAGCATGGTACACCACACATAAATGTATAACTGGCACTCTTTGAAAGCCTTATCTATATGCAATTGTAATACTAACAATCACCCTCCTCATGGATAGTAGGCGTGTGAGTGGTTGTTTATCAGTTTTTTTTTTTTTTTTGCATCTGTGCAATCTCCCTTGTATAATATTGTGGCTTTACGGCATACTCGTACTTACCCAATGAGTAATTTTTTACTAGGCAGTTTCCCCCTTGGTGGATGTTGGCAACTGTTTATTAGTGAGCTGTACCTGATGAATTTCTCCCAAGCAGCACTGTGGCTTGTATTGCCTCTTACTGGGAATGGTTCATTATCCAACCACTGAGCTGCAAGAATGGCCTTTATGTCTGTGTTTTTAAGTAAATAATGTCCCATTTTTATGTGATTTTTTTTCAAGAGCATGAAGCACTTCTAGCCATTATAGGGAGTTTTAAGAGTGATCACTAAATTTGGAATAGTTATAATATTATATTTAACTTTTTTAATAATAAAACAGCAATGTATATCACATAATTGAGGACAATATCTCGTTCAGTATGTAATAAATTAATTCTTTATAAACGCTACGTTCCATTTTCACACATTTATGAATAACTTCATTTTCTGATGTGCCACATAAATTCTGACTTCAGATTTGGACTCGGCACATTCTATGTTCTATAGAACACATCGTATTTTCTCCATAGCAGAACATTTTTTTCTTTGTTGTGCTGGGTAATGAGCTGGATAGACCAGTGCTTGAAATTCATAAAAAAAATTCTTTACTTTTCAGTTTAAAAGCATTTTTAAAAGCTCATTGCTTGAAAGTAACCAATACATCCTGAGAACACAGCATGAGAGGATTCTCTTTAACTGACAAGTTTCTGACCGTATAGGTTCCTTAATCATAGATCACGTAAAACTATTTTAACATTATATAGATATCCGCACCACAGGGAACGGTCAAATTGGGTACATCATACCATCTTTTATACAATACAAAAAACACTATACATTTCTGTAATTGAAAATTAAATCCATCTTATTATTTACTGTACACCCCTCAGGTAACTTGTGTTCAACATTAATATCCAATATCATTTTGGTTGCATATGTCACACTTCCTGTATCTGCCCTTCAGACTTTGTGACTCTTTCAAATCTAAATAATCTTAAACCCAATATATCTTTCTGATGTACTCCTCTAAAGTGTTTGGATATGTTGGATGCATTTCTTACATTTGCTCATGAATTCTAGTTCTTAATTTGCAGTTCATACAATCAACATACACTTCTTTTCACTTCATACATCTTATAAGTAAACTATGCAAGTGGTACTACAATAAATGAAAATTTTAATTCTATACTTTTGTCCATCTATTAATCAATTTAATACCTTAGTACAAGTAGCATGTTTAACGCAATTGCACCTACTCCTCCACATTCACAGAAGCTCTGGCTAGCAAACCAAGCATTGCTTTTGTTTTCTGTAACTCGATGGCAATCTGTAATGTGGGTGGTCTCTTAATATAAAATTTACATTCAATCTCTAAAAACTCTCCCCAGACCTGGTATTGTACACAGGTAGATACTTGTTTGCAACCTAATATATCTGTTTATATTGTTCACTATAAGCAGTGATGAACATATTCCCTCTAAAATCTCATTAACCTATCCATATAGTGTTTCGATCCATAATCCGCTTCGATCTGCACTTATTCTTCATTTGCACCATCTGAAGACCAACATAAATATCCACTCCTCCCCAACTCGTCGCTAAAATACATTTTTTTTTATACTAAACACATCATCACCAGAGCAATTGCATCTGGCACTAATGAGTTGCCCAACCGTATTGATGACAGAAATCTGCATGTAATATGGTATTCCTAGATACAGATTTGTCATGTGTCCATGTATGTATGTTTTTCTGTTCAACTTTCACTTTCAAGAGTAGATCCAAAAAGAGAGCAGCAGCACTATCCCAAAAAAAATTAAATTTAAAATTGAACAGTTTGTTATTGAGATACACAGCACAGATTAATATGCCTGCTACAACAGATGACCATAGTATAATGCCATCTATGTAGTGGCTATACCAAAGCAAATGTTCACAAAAAAGGGTTCTAATCATAGAAAATGTAATGCTCCTCTCACCAAGCAATAAACAGATTAACTGGTGAGGAGGAAAACTTGGCCCCTATTGAAGAGCCTATACATAATATTTATAATTAAACTTGAAAAAAATACACAGTCGTTCCACATTACTATGACCAGTTTCTACTTTCAACAGTGCGTAGCTCATAATGAAAGTTATGCATTGTGAGCTGGCATGGTGTAAATATAAGGTGTGCAACAGGCGGTCTGTACATATATCCCTCATTGCTGTCATAGGTAATAGAGGCACATTATCAGAGTTGAAAAAGGGGTGATTATTTGCTTTCAGGGTAGCAGTATCTCTGAAACTGTACAGTTCATAAACTGTTCACATGCTGCTATGGTAAAAGTGTATCGTGAGTCCACAAATAACACCACTGAATAAGCAATGGGGAAATTACTGAGTGCCACATGCCATTGATGTGAAAGGTGAACGTCAGGTGCAAAAGAGCACAGAGGTGATCCAACACTCTAAAGTGGAGTAGCTTACCAGCAAAGTAAACCAAGGGCATACCAAACACCTTCTTTGACGAGTCATATTTTCTGCTGGAAGAATACAAGCTGGTCCCTGCAGAGTGATAGTCTGAGGGATGTTTTGTTGCATTATCTGTGCCCACCCATCCATGTGGAAGGAAGTTTTATCCCATCTCAGTATGAATTCATCCAGGCAAATCATATACATCTATACATGCTGATTTTCTAATCTGGGGCAGATGGGATTTTCCAGCAAGAAAATGCAATGTGTCACATAGTTAGAAATGTCTGACATTTGTTAGAAGAGCATAACCAAGACTTCCCTGGCCCACTTTTTCCTCAGACATCTGTGGGACTATCTCGATTTTCATGTTTGCTCTACGTATGGTGAGTGACAGTCGCCATAGAGACCAGTACAGAGCAGTTCTGTTTTGTATTGATCTCTATTGTATCAGTGATCTGAAGACTACTGATCTGAAGTCCCCATCAGGAAAAGAAAAAAAAAAAAAATGTGAAAAAAGTAAAAAATGAAAAGAGAAACAGTAAAACACAAACACGAAACATAAAATAAAAAATGTACACTGCCCTCTTCACCTTTATAAACGCCTATCGCCCCAAAAAAGATTAAAAATAAGACATATTTGATATCTCCACGTGCGCAACGACCTACTCTATAAATCTGTCATGTTAGCTAACCCCCGCTTTGAACGGCGAAAAAACAGCAATCACAGAATTGTGATTTTTGTTCATTCTGTAGCACATAAAATGGAATAAAAAGTGATCCAAAGCTCATATAAACACCATAGTGGTACCACGTAAAATGTCGGTTCATCCCACCAAAAAAGCCCTTACATAGGTTTGTGTATGGAAAAATAAAAAAGTTGTATCAGAAGACAGCAATGCATAAATATTGTTTTACACAATTAAAACACTTTTTTTTAAAGCGTTTCAACATAAAAAACTATATATATTGGGTATTCCCATAATTTATCAACCAACAGAATAAAACTAGCTTGTCATGTATACTGCACGGAGAGCCCTGTTAAAAATAAAAAACACTACTAGGACTGCAGTATTTTCTTCACCCTGCCTTCCAAAAATGGATTTAAAACAGATAAAAAATACTTGTCCCCCCAAAAATTATACCAATAAAAATTTCAACTCATCCTGCAAAAAACAAGCCCTGACACAGCTCCATACACAGAAAGATAAAAAAAAGTTATGGCGATGCAAAAACTTGTTTTCCTTTTTAAATAATAGTGTTTTTATGGTATAAAAGCAGTAAAACATAAAAAATACAAATCATTATAACCGTATTGACCTGCTGAGTAAAGCTAACATGTCATTTATTCCGCATGGTGACCACTGTAAAAAATAAAAAACATTACCAGGATTTTGTTCAAAAAGCCTCGTAAACATGTTAAATAAAAGTGATCAAAACATCATATGAACTTCACAATGGTACCAATAAAAATGTCAACTCATCCCACAAAAAACAAACCTATAATCAGCTCCATATAGAGAAAAATAAAAAAGTTATGGCTATCAAACTATGAAGACATAAAAAAATTTTTTATAAACGCATTTCTATTGTTTAACAGTAATAAAACATTAAAGGGGTTTTGCCACGATCTCATTTCATGCCTCCTGCATCCAGCTCTTCAGCTCTGTGTGCTCAGAAAGGGGGCGTGTGTGATTTGTTTGAATTGTATATCATGTGACCAAGCAGGATGACATCCCCATGCCTTTCATCGCTCTAGTCAAAGAAGGTCTGTTTATGTAAAGTGCTGTGAGTAGCTGAAAGGTAATGTTTTTACTTCACAGCACAAGGATCCTAGGTTCAATTTCTCTGCAGGAACCAAACACATTTTTTTTTCTCTTTATCAATGCACAAACCTGACTGAGGTTTCTTTTTTATTTATTTGCACTGTTTGACTAATTACTAAGGAGTGTCACGGGTGGGCCTGCGACCCCCGTCCCGGGTCGCAGGCACACCTGTGGTCCCCGCACGAGCGGCGCCGGCGCCTGCATATCGGGCGGTGAGCACGCACATCCTGCCGGCCGGGTCCCCGCCTACTTACCCGGCCGCGCTCCTGCTGCAACTCCAGTCCTGACCTTCTGTCTGTCCCCGACTATGAACCTGCCTGACGATTTTGTACCACGCTACACCTCGACTGCCTCCGCAAGCAAGTCATGTCAGGGGTAGCGACCTGGTAGACTCCCGCCTCAGCAAGTCCAGTCCATCCCGCTGTGCGGCTTGATCAGGTGAAAACCGGGAACTACTTAGATTCCGCTCCCTGGCGTGGCTTACGCCATCGCTTGCGGCGGTCCAGAGGATCCACTATCTCCAACCATGACAGTAAATCCGGCCATGGATCCGGCCAAGGTGCCTCTACCGGCCGACGCGGACCTCACCATCATTGTGGCTCAGCAGTTGCAACAGATCGCTCAGCAAGCCCAGCAACTCAGCCATCTCTCTGCCATGATGCAACAGTTCCTGGCCGCTCAGCAGCAGCAGCCCGCTCCCGTGGCTCCCGCTGCTCCTTCGGTTCCGGCTCCGACCGCTGGCCCACGGCTCCATCTGTCTATGCCGTCCAAGTTCGATGGGGACTCCAAGGCCTGCAGGGGCTTTATCACCCAATGCTCTCTGCATATCAAATTAATGGGCAACCAATTTCCTTCTGAACGGTCAAAGGTGGCGTTCGTGCTCAGCCTTCTCTCCGGGAAAGCCCTGGCCTGGGCTACCCCTCTCTGGGACAGGGACGACCCGATCACAGCCAACCTTGCTACATTCCTCACCGAGTTCAGGAGTGTTTTCGAGGAACCTGCCCGGGCTTCTTCTGCCGAGACCGCCTTGCTAAACCTGCGCCAAGGGGACTCATCTGTAGGCGATTATGCCGTACGTTTCCGCACTTTGGCTTCCGAGTTATCGTGGAATGAAGCGGCGTTGACTGCCACCTTCAAGAAGGGCCTCTCCAGCCGCATCAAGGATGCCTTGTCTGCCCGGGACCTCCCGTCTTCCTTGAGTGACCTTATCTCCCTGGCCACTCGGATTGACATCCGTTTCTCGGAACGCCAGGAGGAACTCCGGCAAGAACGAGAACAGGCTAGACCCCGCCGTCTCCCTCGTCTGGCTCCAGTATTCCAAAGGCCGCCACAGTTGCCCTCTCTGCCTGCTGCCGAGGAGGCCATGGAAGTGGA
This sequence comes from Phyllomedusa bahiana, assembly GCA_025379985.1. NCBI lineage: Eukaryota > Metazoa > Chordata > Amphibia > Anura > Hylidae > Phyllomedusa > Phyllomedusa bahiana. Next base: position 20,800 of record JAODAL010033884.1, on the reverse strand, counting down.
TAGAGCCCACCTGTCTGCGCCGGAGCTAACCAGAAGACGTGAGGAGAATCTTTGTCTGTACTGTGGCAGTTCAGACCATTTCCGCAGATCCTGCCCACTGCGCCCTCAGCGTCCGGGAAACGGGCGCACCTAGGGTACGTGGGAGAGGCGTCCCTAGGTGAGAGCAAGGCCTCTCCTCGCCTGACCATGCCCGTGACCGTCGGCACTGGGTCAGGTGCCCAGTTTCACGTTGCTGCCTTCCTGGACTCTGGGTCAGCTGGAAATTTCTTGGACTCTGCCCTGGTGTCCCAGCATAATCTCCCTGTGATCCGCCTGGAGAAGCCCCTACTCCTCTGTCAGTGGAGAGATTCTCAGGGATCCAATTCGGTTCCACACTGAGCCTCTGGTCCTACAAGTAGGGGTTCTGCACAAGGAGAGACTTGCGTTTTATGTGCTACCCCGTTCTTCCTCGTCCATTCTCCTGGGTCTCCCGTGGCTGCAGCGCCATGCTCCTGTGCTCAACTGGCAGACGTGCGAAGTCTTGAGTTGGAGTTCGGAGTGTCAGTCTCGCTGTTTGGTGGCACCTTGCCCGGTGCTTACCGCTTCTCCTGTGCTGTCTAAGCCTCTGGCGGGCCTTCCAGCACCATATCAAGCCTTTGCAGACATCTTCTCCGAGAAGCAAGCTGAGATATTGCCGCACCATCGTCCATATGACTGTCCTATTGATCTTCTGCCCGGGACGTCTCCTCCACGGGGCAGGGTTTACCCCCTGTCGGTACCTGAGACCTTGGCTATGTCTACCGATATCAAGGAGAATCTCCAGAAGGGGTTCATTCGCAAGTCCTCCTCCCAGCTGGGGCTGGGTTCTACGTCCTTGCAAAGACTATCGAGGCCTCAACAAGATCACGGTAAAGAACCGCTATCCTCTGCCCCTGATCACGGAGCTGTTTGACCGGCTACGAGGTGCCAAGATTTTTACTAAACTGGACCTGTGAGGGGCTTATAACCTCATACGGATACATGAGGGCGATGAATGGAAGACCGCCTTCAACACTCGCGACGGGCACTACGAGTACCTGGTCATGCCCTTCGGGCTCTGCAATGCCCTGGCCATCTTCCAAGAATTTGTCAATGACATCTTCCGGGGCCTCCTGTACATGTGCGTGGTTGTCTACCTGGATGGCATTGTGGTGTTCTCCTCTGACCTTGAGTCCCATCAAGTTCACGTACGACAGGTCCTCAGACGTCTAAGGGCCAACCGCCTCTATGCCAAGCTCGAGAAGTGTCTGTTCCATCAGCAGAGCCTACCATTCCTCGGCTACATCATTTCCGACAGGGGCCTGCAGATGGACCCCGCTAAGTTGTCTGTCGTCCTTCAGTGGCCGCACGCTGTTGGTCTGCGAGCCATACAAAGATTCCTGGGGTTCGCCAACTATTACAGGCAATTTATACCACATTTCTCCTCGCTGGTATCTCCCATAGTGGCATTGACCAAGAAGAACGCCAATCCAAAGCTCTGGCCACCAGCTGCAGAGGAAACCTTCACCAAGTTAAAGTCTGCCTTCACCTCTGCGCCTGTACTCTCCCGGCCAGATACAGAGACACTGTTTTTCCTCGAGGTCGCTGCCGCCTCGGTGGGGGGCCGGGGCTGTACTCTCCCAGAACGGGCCCAAAGGCAAGGCCCTCACTTGCGATTTTTTCTCTAAAAGTTTTTCCTATGCAGAAAGGAATTACTCTATCGGCGACCGGGAGTTCCTGGCCATCAAGCTGGCCCTGTAGGAGTGGCGGTATCTCTTGGAGTGGGCTCGTCACCCAGTCAGCATTCATACCGACCACAAAAAACCTGTTATATCTCCAGACAGCTCAACGCTTAAATCCACGCCAGGCTCGTTTGTCCCTCTTCTTTTCCTGATTTTATTTTCTCATTCATTTTCGCCCTGCGGAACGAAATGTCAAGGCCAACGCTCTCTCCCGTGCTTCGGATGTGACTGGGGACGAGTCCACTCCACGGCACATTATCCCTCCTGAACGGCTCATCTCTGTCGCGCCTTTAGATCTACAACGCATTCCTACTGGCAAGACATATGTCCGCCCCAGCTCTTCGGAAGAAGATACTGTCATGGGGGCATTGCTCCCATATGACGGGGCACCCAGGAGTGCAGAGGTCCTGCTCCCTCATCTATCGGTTTTACTGGTGGCCGGGTCTAGTCCAGGATGTTCGTGAGTTCGTGGAGTCCTGCACTTCCTGTGCCCGAAACAAGTCCCCTCGTCTCAAACAGGCAGGTCTGCTCCTTCCACTACCGTACCTAGCTGTACTTGGACCCATGTGGCCATGGATTTTATCACGGATCTCCCTCCTTCCTCTGGTAACACCGTGATCTGTGTGGTTACAGACCGGTTTTCAAAAATGTCTCATTTTATTCCTCTGCCGGATCTACCCTCAGCCCCTCGCCTGGCCAATCTATTTTTTCTACATATTTTCCGGCTGCATGGGCTTCCTCGGCACATAGTGTCGGACCGGGGTGTCCAATTTGTCTCCAGTTTCTGGCGCTCCCTCTGCACCAACTACAAGTGAAACCGGACTTTTCTTCAGCCTACCACCACCAGTCCAATGGGCAGGTAGAAAGAGTTAACCAGACCCTAGAATACTACCTGCACCATTTTGTCTCCGCGCACCAGGATGATTGGTCCAGTTTGTTGCCCTGGGCCGAGTTTTCCTATAACTCCTTGGACTCGGACTCTGCCGGAGCTGCTCCTTTGTTTATTGTCTACGGGCGACTTCCCCGCCCCCCCCACCCCCTTTCCGTGCCCTCTGAGGTCCCTGCCGTGCAGGAGTTGGTCCAGGACCTGACAGCTATCTGGAAGCAAATGCACCATTCTCTACTCCTGGCTTCCGCCCGCTCCAAGGCACAAGCTGACAAAAAGCGAAGACCCCCGTCGTTCTTTTCTCCTGGTGACAAGGTGTGGTTGTCGGCTAAATATATCTGTTTCAAGGTTCCCAGCTATAAACTGGGTCCCTGGTTCCTGGGTCCATTCGAGGTGCTCCTGGCTTCCGCCCGCTCCAAGGCACAAGCTGACAAAAAGCGAAGACCCCCGCCGTTCTTGTCTCCTGGTGACAAGGTGTGGTTGTCGGCTAAATATATCTGTTTCAAGGTTCCCAGCTATAAGCTGGGTCCCTGGTTCCTGGGTCCATTCGAGGTGCTTAAGCGCATTAATCCAGTGACATACAAGCTCCGCCTTCCTCCCACTATGCGGGTCCTGAACTCCTTCCATGTCTCTCTTCTGAAACCGGTCATCCTAAATCGCTTCTCTCGGGTACTTGCTCCTCCCACTCCTGAGGCCGATGCCACCAATGTCTTTACGGTAAAGGAGATTCTAGATATGAAGACGTTCAGAGGGAAGCGTTTTTTTCTCATTGACTGGAAGGGGTTCGGGCCCGAAAAAAGGTACTGGGAGCCAGAGGACAATAATCTGCAACATAACAACATAAAGAAGTTCCATCAGGCCAGAAAGAGGGGTGGGAAGAAGGGGGGGGGTACTTTTACGGGTGGGCCTGCGACCCCCGTACCGGGTTGTAGGCACACTCGTGGTCCCCGCACGAGTGGCGCCGCCGCCGTCCGCAGCTCGGGTGGTGGGCACGCTCATCCTGCCAGTCGGGTCCCCACTTACTTACCTGGCCGCGCTCCTGCTGCAGTTCCAGTCTCCCGGTGCGCGCGTCGGCTCTGTGAAATTTAAAGGGCCACTGCACCGGTAATTGGGTATTGCCGGTCACTGCCCTTATTTAAGCCTGCCCCTTCCTGAGTCTTGTGCCGGATCTTTAGTGCCATTTTAGCCTATAGAGAAAGCGTTCCTAGCCTTGTTCTGATTTACTGTGTACCATACCATTTGCTTCCGTTCCTCGACCACAAATCTTGCCGCCTGCCCCGACCTTCTGCCTGTCCACGACCACAAACCATAGTCGCCTGTCCTGACCTTCTGCCTGTCCCCGACTACGAGCCTGCCTGACGATTTTATACCACGCTACACCTCGGCTGCCTCCGCAAGCAAGCCACGTCAGGGGTAGCGACCTGGTAGACTCAAGCCGCAGCAAGTCCATCCCGCTTTGCGGCGGGAACCTACTTAGATTCCTCTCCCTGGCGTGGCTTACGCCATCGCTTGCGGCGGTCCAGAGGATTCACTATCTCCAACCATGATAAGGAGTACAGAGGACAGGAGTAGAGTGACAGCACCCGGGGTTTGAGCACTCAGTAGCTGCCTAGAGAGGAGAGGTGATGTCTGAGCATGTGCGACCAGGGCAGAGAAGCTCTGAGCCCTGATCATATCCCCTGGAAACAAGCTGTAAACAATGGATCCGTAAAGGAGCAGCTAAAACAAAAATGGTGCACAATTTTTAATAATACTGAATGGTGAAAATGTTTGTTATTTCATTTGCAAGCTTCCCACGTCACCCCACATTACCCCTTTAAAAACTATATAAAATGTATTTTCTTGTATTTGTACTGACTCAAATAGTAAAGTTATTATGTCATTTATACCACACGGCGAATGCTGTAAAATTGAAGTCCAAAAAACTTTCTTTCTAAATTAAAGCACAATGTGTCACGAGAAAACAATCTCTGAATCACATGGATTGGTAAAAGTATCAAAAAGTTATTCTCACATAAAGTGTCACATGTCAGATTTAAAAAATGGGGCTCTGTCAGGAAGTCTAAAACTGGCTGCCCCCTTAAGGGGTTAAAATTGCTTTGTGTATGTTATGCTTAGATAACCTGTTTCCCCGAAAATAAGACACCCCCGAAAATAAGACCTAGTGTATTTTTTATGCAATTCAGAGTTTGGCTGCTTATGCTGATTTTTGTGATGAAATCACTACAGTATATTAATAAATGTTGATTTTTGTTCAACAACAAATGTGAATTCTTGTTCATGGAAAAAATAACAACCCCTGAAAATAAGTCTTCGCTCGTCTTTAGGAGCAAAAATTAATATAAGACACTGTCTTATTTTTGGGGAAACAGGGTATAATAAGTGAACAGTATTTTTTTTATATCTTAATTATTAAATCACTGTCACGGAGCGCGCCGCGGCCCGTGCCTTAGACCGCGGTCGCGTCCGTGCCCCTGTGTCTGGGTCCGCGGTGGCTCCCTGTGCGGGGCTGCCAGCGGCAGTGTCAGTTTGCTCTACACCTGCTTCTGCGCAGCGGGACTCACCTGGTCCTGCTTCCATGCGTGTCTGTCCTCTGTGGCTTCCCCAGCGTGTGTGTGCACCCCATAGGGTGCGCGCGCGCCAGCCTGCGGCCGTGTATGCACACAGTGCTCCTGCTTCCTGCCCGTGACCCCTGACCCTTTCCTTCATAAGGAACTTCCTCCCTGCACTCAGGGTCAGTTAGTTGGTGTTCATCCATAGAGCTAGACCTCTGCTGCTGAGCTCCTGCTGTGTTAACCCCTTGGTTTCCACTGTGTTTGCTGAAGCTCTGCATTAATCCTGCGCTGTCCAGCGCACCTGTTATCTGCTGAACTCCTGTCGCTGCATTAGTCAGCTATTCCTGCTGTGTATCTGTTATCACCCTGGGACTGTACTTCCATTAAACAGCTACTGCGTCCGTTTATCCGTCACCTGTGTCCTTCACTCCGGCTACCCGCCGCGAGTACTGCCATCTCTGCCCGCGGTGGGCCCTGAGGATCTCCTGTACCAGGGCGTTACTGGCTTTGCGGCCAGTAAACGTGACAATCACAGACTGTTATCACAGGCCACATTACATTATCTTTTGCCCATAAGTTTTTTTTTTTAATGAAGTGTAGATACAGTGCATCTGCAAAATTAGTGTAGACCACAACAAATGGTTGTGATAAGTTTAGCAAAACACTGCTTCTGGTGCAAGACTTTGTAAATGGCATTATGGGTTTCTTCCTTATAGAGGAGAGCTGTTTGCAAAGGATGTAATTGAAATTGATTATTTAATTTTATCACATACATTTGGTTGACTGTGTAATGCAGTAGATTGCTGCATTGATTAGTTACAAAGCTTTATTTTATATTACAGTATCTCTAATTTAGTGTCTAATAAGGCAGTTTTGTCATTTTGTTTAGCAGACAAAAATATAATAGTAAAGTTCATTTTCTAAATAAAATTCCTGTGCTGGAAAATTGTGCATACGTGAACCAGTGAAGTATTGAAATTTTGTATGAGAATAAGTAAATTCAAAACATCCTTCATATTTACTTGCCAAACAAAGAAGGAAGGCTCATTTTAGAACATGGGCCAGTTTACTGTAATGTGTTAACTTAGAATCCAGAAACTTCTGTCTAGTCTACTTTCAACAGAAACATTACTGCAAGGATCCCGCTAGGAACACTGAGAAAAATTATCTCTTTACTTATAGAGTGCTCAACCTTGGCAGAGTTCAAAATACACAGGAGGAGGAAAATACATTGAATGATCTGTGAAGTAAACATAAAAGGTCCTTAAAGTCAAAAATGGAAATTCATGCAAATTTGTATTTGCCATTCAAAGGGTTTATAATGGTTACATGAAACAGTAAGATAGGTATTTCTCTTTAGGAAAACACATTTAGCAGCCAAAGATTAAATAATGTTTGTGCTGCAGTCAACAGAGATTTAGTGAAGAAACAGTTGTAATTATGTGGGTTTCGGAAGATGCAATTTTAAGACTAATTCAGGATCTGTATTAAAAGTTTTACAGATGAGGGAATAAAAATTAATTATTAAGTTGAAATATGTTTTTTCAACCTGTGAAACTGTAAAAAGACATTTTTCAGAAATCCATGCTCTTAGAATAGTGCACATTAAATTGAAACTTTTTCAGTTAAATGCCTCACTTGTGCCACTGGAGATAGATACAGTTGAAACCAGACGTTTACAAACACTATACAAAAAGACACATAGCATATATATTCGAGTACAAGCCGACCTGAATATAAGCCGAGGCACCTACTTGTGCCACAAAAAAACGGGAACACTTGTTGACTCGAGTATAAGCCTAGGGTGGTAAATGGAGCGGGGTCAGGTCAATTTGAAAAATTAAAATGTATAACAATAAAATTACATCGGCAGGTATAGGTAGCTTTGTGTCCCCCCATAGGCAAGTATAGGCAGTTTAATGTCCCCTACAGGCAGTTTAATATCCCTCATAGGCAGGTATAGGCAGGTATATGTCACCTCATAGGCAGGTATAGGTAATTATAGGATGGTATATGTCCCCCATAGACAGGTATAGGCAGGTATACGACCCCGATAGGCAGGTATAGCCAGGTATATGTCCCCATAGGCAGGTATAGCCAGATATATGTCCCCCATAGGTAGGTAGAGGCAGATATATGTCCCTCATAGTCAGGAATAGCCAGGTATATCTCCCCCAGTCAGGTATAGCCAGGTATATGTCCCACAATAGACAGGTATAGCCGGCCATATGTCACACAATAGACAGGTATATCCAGGTATATGTCCCACAATAGAGAGGTAGAGGCAGGGCTTGTTTAAAAAAAAAAAAAAAAAAGTACTTACCTTTCCCCGCTACTCCGAGACTCTCCCGGCGATCCATCTTCTGGCACGGGCAGTGTGATGTCATCAGGCCGCGCAGTCTGCTTGCGTGCCCTCTGCTCCGCTATAGAGGCTTCCTCTGTATGCCCTTCCAGGAGTCGCATACAGCCGAAGCGATCCCAGCTGGTGCCCGGGCTATGGCAGTGCCCAGACGCTGTCAGCCAACTCGGGATTCAGCTGTATGCCACAGCAACGCCCAGACGCTGTCAGCTAACTCTGGATTCAACTGTATGCGACTCCCAGAGTCGTCGCGTACAGCTGAAGGGTCCCTGCTGGTGCCCAGGCCATTGCAGCAACCGAGCGCCGTCAGTGACTTGGATGTAATCCGAGGTAGGGTTTTACAGCTCATTTTTTGGGCTGAAAAACTCAGCTTATATACGGTATGTATATTTTTCTCACCATCTGACATGAAATCAGAATAAACCTTACCCGTTTTAGGTTAACTAGGATTACCAAAATTATTTAGATTTGCCAAATGCCAGAATAATGAGAGAGATAATTTTTTAAGGTATTTTTATTCCTTTCTGCAAAGTCAAAAGTTTACATACACTAGGATTACTATGCCTTTAAACTATTTGAGATAGCCCATATGATGATGTTATATCTCTGGAAGCTTCTGATAGGTTTATTGGCAACCTCTGAGTTACTTAAAGACACACCTTTGTATGTTTTTTTTATGCACACCAGTAACACACAGCTTCTATGTGTAACATCATGGAAAAGTCTGAAGAAATCAACCAAGATATCAGGAAGAGAATTGTGGACTTGCACAAGTCCGGATCATCCTTGGGTGCAATTTCCAGATACCTGAAGGTGCTTTATTCATCTGTACAAACAACTATACACAAGTACAAACAAGATAGGAATGTGCAACCATCATACCAATCACAAAAGAGATGGGTTCTCTGTCTCAGAGATAAAGGTTCTTTAGTCCGACGTGTATCTCAACCCAAGAACAAAAGCAAAAGACCTTGTGAAGATGCTGGCGGAAGCTGGTAAGATTGTGTCATTATCCACAGTGAAACGAGTACTGTATCAACATGGGCTGAAAAGCCACTCTGCCAGGAAGAAGCCATTAGCCCAAAAGAAACATATAAAAGCCAGATTAATGTTTGCAAATGCACCCAGGAACAAAGACCTACATTTTTGGAGACATGTCCTATGGTCTGAGGAAACAAAAATTTAACTGTTTGGCCATAATGACCATCATTACGCTTGGAGGAAAAGTGAGAAGCTTAGAAGCCTAAGAACACCATCCCAACTGTGAAACATGGAGCTGGCAGCATCATGTTGTGTGGCTGTTTTTGCTGCAGGAGGGACGGTTGCACTTCACATAATAGATGGCATCTTGAGGAAAGAAGATTATGTGGCAATACTAAAGCAACATCTCAAGACATCAGCAAAGGAAGTTAAAGCTTGGGTGGAAATGGGTCTTCCAAATGGACAATGACAAGAAGCATACTGCCAAACTGGTTACAAAGTGGCATACGAATAACCAAGTCAATGTTTTGGAGTGGCAATCATAAAGCCCTGATCTCAATCATATTGAAAGTTTATGGACAAAGCTGAAAAGGCAGGTGCGAGCAAGGCGATCTACAAACATGGTTCAGTTACACCAGTTCTGTCAGGAGGAAGTGGCCAAAGGATAAACACAGGGAACATGCGTAATAGAGTAGGAGGGGTTGATCTTTTGGATTAGATCCTGAAGCTGTATACTGCCATGTGTAAAATAAAGATTAGAAGAAGAGAAAAAGGAACAAGAAAAGAAGAGAAAAACAGAAGACAAAAGTGTAAAAGAAAGAAAATACAATTGGGAACTGAAGCTGTACAGCACCATGTGAGAAATAAAGATTAAAAGAATAGAATAAGAAATGAAGGATGAATAAAAGATAATAGAAGATAGAAGATAAAAAATATACAAGAAAGAATGCAAAAATGTAGAAGATAAAAATGAAGATTAAAATTTCAGAGATACTAATTAAGAAAAATATAAACCTTAATATAAAATGTAAAACCTTAATCTTTAAAACTCTATAGTATCTATAGTATAGAAAATCTACTAAATGATCTTTAGTGCCACATGAAATTTACACAAACTGTAAAAATGCTTTCCCCGGAAACTTACTAAAATGCCATATAAAGACTGTTTTACAAAAAAGATATCACCAGTGTTGCTCAATATCCATTAAATATCCAATGCTCTACCTAAGTAGGTCACTAGATTTTACAGTTTTATGTTTGTCAATGATCAGTGCACAGCTACAGCAGGATACACATATATGAGGCAGACTGGTTTAGTCCAATTCAAACTACAAAACAGAAAAACCACTTGCTTCAAAAAATAAGTGTTCTTCAGTTGCTGAATACACAAAGGAAGATGGTGTGAGTGTGAAGATAGCAAAAATGGCAAAAGAAAGTCCTGTGCAAAAATACAGTATAGATGTGCATTACTGATCAGATCTCAGGGGTATTGGATGCACACAAGGAAGTGTGATGGTGAAAGAAGGAGGACTGGAAAATAATGATAGATGATTCGGTAGATGCTGATTACATATCAGATCAAAGAAATGATTGCAGGCATGATGATGATTACTCACACACAGTGAGTAACCACACAGAATTTATGAATTAAATCACTACAAGAATTTTTGCCCGGTACCTTTGGAACAGGTCAGGTACCAAGGCCTAGTCTTGTACTTTCTGCCTTGCAGCTGCATCCATCATATTTTCTTGTTCCTGAACCTTTTACTCTAATTTTAAATGCTTTTATAACTTCTTGCAAAAATCCCATGTTTCCTTTACCTATTGAAATGGACTCAAAGGTATTGGTGTAAGTTAAACACTGGCCTTTTCTGGTTTCGCCAATCTCTAGTTTATCAATATAACTGAGTGTTTCTGTGCTTATTTTAGTGTTGGATAATTCTGGGTGTAGAAGACAACTGAATGGTCAGTTGACCAATATCTCTAGTACGGACTTAACGAACTGGTGGTGACGCCCAAGCGTTATTATCTGTTGGCTTGTGAGGTACCAGAAGACAAAATTTAACAACTTCTGAATGTGGGGTACTATATAAGCTAATGCAGAGGGAAAAGTGTTTAATTGTGTTACAATTTATAAACAGTTGTAATCTACATAATGTGGAGTAACTTTGTAAATCTCGGCATGTATATTACTTTAATGAGCCCCATTCAGATGTATAGAACAGTTACAGAAATTTCACAGTTCTATCTTGTGTGAACATAAGCCCTAAGGAAAAGCTATTTAATTCATCCCATTGATAATTTTATGAATTACAGTATGCTAGTAATTAAACAGCTCTTTAGATTACTGAATTTACTTTGATTAATTTATATTAAGAGAGAACCACTATATTTCTACTGTGTGATAAAAGCTAGACAATATAAAATTTTAGTATGTATGCCACAACCTCTAATGGAGTTTCAACAATGTACAGTAATCCTCCTGAAATTGGTATATGTTCTATATTTCCCATTGGGGTTGTATGCCTAACATATATTATAATTGCAACTTGAAAGAGATTTCTGTGCATCATTCAGTGTTTGCCATTGGCTAGAACTCCATGGAAACAATACTCTCTTCACATTTCTTGGGTTTATTTTACTGCTTTCTATGAAATTGTGTTGGATAATTTGTTCTTTCCTGAGAGTTATTATCCTACTCTTGTCACATACATACTGCTTTCATTCCGCCATTACTTGAAATAAACAAAGTATTGTATCTCCTTTACTAAGTACAAGAGACAGTAACATACAAACAGAATATTTTTTTTCCATGAACTGCCTGGCTACAGAGAGCTCAAAGAAAAGTGTTGTATTGCTGTAATTGGTTGTCAATTTTTATCAATGTGACCGTTAGCCATCTGGAAATAGGGGAAATTCTTAAACCGGCTTGTTTGTGTTTAAAGTAATCCTAAGTGATGTAATAAACAATGGCTATTGATGTTTTCGCTCACTTGTGTACCAGTAAATCAAAGAAGAAATTATTAGGCTCAAGTAATGTCTCCAGTCAAATACAGACCTAAGTTCATCTTATATATAAGGCTATGTCTCCACAGCATATGTTAAAATGTTTCCCAAAATCCGACAGCACTATAACGTCGCTGGACCGCGGTTTTTGGCACAGGTTTGCGCCTTTGCCTATGTGCTTTCACTGACCCACCCCTGTCCCTGCATCTGTATCTTCAGCATAAAGCTATTGTGAAGCACAGTATGAAATTCCACCTCGTAAAAAAAAAAGCATGTTTTTCACCTGTTTTTCATTGATCTATTCTATAATATACTGGTTAGGGACGTAAGTGGTTGCAACGGTTGCACTTGCGAACAGGCCCCGCTCACCACACTGCTGCATCGCTGGGTGACAAATATCCAGCGATGTAGTGATCTCAGACACTGCCTGCACAGTGCAGGCAGCAGCACAGGAAGAACAGCCGGAATCCTCCACTGATTATTAATCAGCGGTCGCTGGACCCTTTATTAGGTCACTTCTCCCAGTTACCCTCACCAATGTACTGATGTGTTTCACTTAGAGAATTGTGTTCATATTTATGCTTTCTGGACTTTGATCTCTGCTTGTGACCATGATTATTCTCTGCCTGTCACATGCCCTGACTTTCCGTGAGTGACCTGACAACATTTGTCTGCCACCAACCCTGACCTTTCCGCCTGCCTCACGACCACATCTTGCCTGCTCCTCCTGTACGACACCTGCATTTTCACTGTAATCATGAGCGGCCACATCAGGGGTAGCAACCTGAGAGTCCCCCACAATAAAGTCCATCCCACCTTGTGTTGGGCTCTGATGAATACTGGAGGTCTCCTTAGACTCCGCTTCGTGGTGTAGTTCAATAACTCATCTCTCGCGGTGAACAAGAGGATCTCACCCGTGACACACTTTTTGGGGTACAATTACTGTGTGGGGCACAAAAGGAGGCATTATTACCATTAGGGGCACTATGGATGGGGAATATGTACAGAGGTTTGGTAGGGAAGTGCTGGAAAAGTGAGTCTAACATGTTTGTGTGTTAAATTCTGCAGGGATGAGTTGTGGCCGGGAGAAGATGGTGATGGTCTGGACCGGATGGAGAAAGAAAAGGGAAAGAGAACAACTCCTATCAGAGAAGACATCACCTGTGAGTCCCTGGATGTAAATGCACTGTAATCACTTATAAGTCTGCAAAGCACCTGTGTACATCTGGTATATACTACTATATAGTAAGTTTAGTATCATTTGGTCCTTGTATAATGTTATTGATATTATTGGTCTTGATATATTGATTTGGTCAGTAATATTATGATGGTATTAGTCACTATATGGTAATGATATGTGGGGTATTACTTGGGTCTTGTATATTGTTGCTATTGGTAATATTGGTCTTGGTATACTGGTTTGGTCAGTAATATTATGATGATATTAGTCACTTTATCGTGGTGAGATGTGGTGATTATGTGGTCCTTGTGTACTTAGTGTCACGCAGAACAGAGATAACGGGCGACATGTATTAACGGGGCGGCGCCAGATATCTGGTGTCTTTTCAGCCCGATATCAGGCGCAGCCCTGTTCATACATTTTTAAATCTCTCATATGCGGGAGGTGGGGCGCACTAGAACCGTAGCGAAGCTACATATTTATAGCTTCACTATGGCATTTCTAGGTGCATTAAAACTGGAACAAGTAAACCACTTTCAAACTGGTTTACCAGAGCCTGAAATGTCTTAACAAGCACTAGGATGCGCCTGATTTATGACCCGCTGTATAATGCACATGAAATTTGATGTGTTAACCTGAACCTGAAAAACGCAGACACACTTGCATTTTTTTCCTGTTCACCCCACAAAGAATTTTTATTGTCTGTTGTGTATGTGGAGTGGGGGTGGGGAGCAAAAGAAAACAAACTCTTTGGATGTATAACTTGTTTTTCTTTTTTACCTCCAATTGAACCAATTTCAAATGAATTTTCTTCAATCTCTTTAAGTAGAAAATATTTTCCGCGGCACGCTACACCGTAAACATCTGTCACGACAAATAGGGAACCTGTTGTAAAGTAGTGATCCACAGCTGTTGTCTGGAAGTAGTGGGGAATAAGCTGAAGTTTTGCACTAGGGCGAATGAGTCTTTAGCCATGCCCATGATGCTGATTATCAGTTATTAGGTTATTTACCACTGTATAATTTTGCAGTTAATCTCTTGAAAGAATAGTTTCAAATATTTTACCTCTCCTTCATGTAAGATTTGCCACTTTTCTGTGGCTAACTTTGCTAACTTGATTTCATTTTTGCATTCCCTGTTGAGATGTTTTGAGCCCTTAACCTTCAACAATATGAATGTTATTTTTTTTGTCCTATTATATTTAGTACATATTTTAGACATTTTACTATTAACCCATTACTGACACATGACGTATGAGTACGTCATTCAAAAACGGTTTTTTTCCAGCACTCACTTAGATGGTTTCAGTAAAAATGCATTTTATGGTTAAGACATATTAAAACCATAGAAAATTTTTGTTTCACAAACACGAACCTTTTTGAAAAAAAGTGGTTTTTACGAAATTCTAAGCGAGTGCTGGAGAAAACCCCCTTTTTTTCGATTAAATTCCGTGATTTTGCATCGGGGGGGGGGGGGACGGATGCTTTTTCTCTGCACCCAGTTAGATTTAGGAGCTTAAAAATTGAGCAACACAGTGGAAAAAGTTTTTTTCTTTTTCGTATGAGTACGTCATGGTGCTGGTAGGGTCCCAGGTAGAGGGCTAACTGCAGCTGACACCCACCGCTAACAGCAGTGAATGGAGTTGGCTCCATTTCCTATTTTTTTAACCCTCTAAGCCACCGGTTTCCAAATCTTGTTCAAAGATAGACACCCCAAGTAAAATTGCGGGGGAGTGCTGAAAGTTTAAAAACGGGAGGTAGAAACCTAATAAAGGTGCAAGCTGCCCTTTTTTTCTTTTCTATTACTTCCTGTCCCAGGCAGAACGTAATAGAGCCACCACATTGGTATATACTTCTGCATTGGTACACACTTCTGAAAATCTGGGAAAGGGAGAATGTTTACTAAAATATTTTGAAAACCCTCAATTTGATTTGCTAGAAAGTATCACCCACCAGAATACGAAGCACAACAAAATTTACCAAAATGAATGCCATAAAAACAAAACCCCACAAACAAGACACGTACTTTTTTTCACATTTCATTCCACAGGTGAATAGAATCACTGGCCAATGATTTCTCTAGACAGCATGTTATATGCTGCACCAGACAAAATGTATACTGTCTATCTTATGCAGCTTATACTGATACAGACCAATAAGCTTAATGGGAACCACCTGGGAGAGCTATTTAACACCTCTTAGGCCCCTGTTTCCCCGGCTAATGCGGGGCGTAATTAGTCGTAATTACGCGCCCCAGTGCGGCATTATGGGGTGAATCCGTCCCGTAACTACGGTAATCCACGTTTCATAGAGAATATGGATTACTCTTCTCTTGCTCGGGAAAACACCCCGGGGGGGAATAATTCACATTTGAATTTTCCACGGCTATACGCGCCACGATAATGATTCTCTAGGGCCCGGGGAAGTTTTACGTCCCACAGTTAACCCGTGTGAACATAGCCTTAGAGGTCCGTGATATTTTAGTACGTCATGGTGATGCTAATGAAATATGGAATGGCTCACTCGTGGAGCCACAGCATCTTATTGAATGAGAACCAGTGCTGCACAATGTACACCTCCTTCTCCCCTACAATGAACCCCCGTCAATGAGATTTGGGGGGGGTGGGGGTTTTTTGGCAAAAAAGAAGCTAAGAAAGCTTTAATGGGGGCCCTTTTTTCTCTTTTTTTTGAATGATGTACAAGCAATTGTGCCCCCTAGTGGTCAACTACCCTAGGGGGACTAAATGTTTAAGTAAAAATCTAAAAAAAATTCAAAAATATTAAAAGTTCAAAACAGCTTTCTAATGTCATTTTACAAAAAGAAAAATATTTTTTTAAAAAACACACATTTTTATTCACCACATCCATAAAAGTCCGATTTATTTAAAAATAACATAATTTATCCTATATGGTAAACACCGTACAAGAAAAAAAGTCCCAATGTTACAATTGTGCTTTGTTGGGTCATTGTGGGCGACTATATGAAAATTTTGGGGTTTCCCTAACAAAAGTCTTAAAAATTGGTTTCTGATTTATAAAATCGCTCTACGCGGGGTCTTAAATCAGGCACATTCTAGCGTCGGCGCATTTAAAGGCTGTGGTCCCCCTTTTTAAAAAGGTGCTCTCCCTTTTCCCAGCAGAAAAGCACCTAAAAAAGGGCGTAGTAAAAGCTAAAAAAAATTTGAAGCTGCGCTAGGTTTTTGTGCGCCCCTTTCTCCCGCACGCCCCCCGAGTTTGGGGCACATTACAAAAGTCCCTGCGGGCGTATGAAAAGGGCCCCCCCGGAAAGTGGCGTGCGGGGAGTTTTAAAAAAATTGTTTAAAAAGGGGTTTTGCCCGGGATAGGCTAAAACTTTGGGAACAGCCCCGTTCATATATGTCGCCCTTTATGTCCCCAAAAAGTTGGAATAAAAAGTGATCAAAAATCGCATGTATCCCAAAATGTTATGAATGAACATTACACTTCAGATAACAAAAATACACCCTCACTCAGGTCAATAAGTGTAAACAAAAGTTATCGGTGGCAAAAAATGGCGCTGGAACACAAATTTAAAAAATAAGGGGAATGTTTTCTTTTTTTTAAAAGTATTTTTTTTTTTTTTTTTTTTTTAAAATAAAAACGAAACCCAAAACATGTTTTGGTTTCACGGTTTTTTTACGGGAATGCGAATACAGATAAAAAAATTACTCTTTAATACCCAAAGAGTGAACTACATAAAAAAAAATAAAAAAAAACACAAAAATGGTGTAAGCACATTTTTATCACATTCTATACTACATATTTGGGGATTTCCCTCTTTTTTTATGGTTTCGTTTTTGAGATTATAAAATAACATTTTTTTCCTCCCAAAAAAAACATTTTTTTATTATGTAAAATGGAAAAATTTAAAAAAATTTTTGGGGCTTTTTGGAAGGGGGGGAAAGGAAAAAAAAAAAATTGTGAAAAAAAAAAAAACCCACTTGGCCCAAAACCCTTTAAAAGCCGAACACGTGAAAAGAAAGTTAATGCCCGGAAACTTTTTTTTTTTTTTTGCCCCCTTTGGCGTTTAAACAGTTGTAACTTTTTTTTTTTTTAAAGGGACTCAGTTGTTTTGGGCCCTATTTTATTCGAGAAAATTTTGTCCCTTTTATGGGGGAATAGTTTAAATTCACTTATAAATCATTCCCATTTTTTTTTTTTTATTTTTCAAAAAAATATGTTTTTTTTTTTTTTTTTTTTTACCCATTCACCCTTTTACACTTTTAAAAATTGGGTTAAATTATTTTTCAGGTTATTACGGTCAGTTTTGGGTACCCAATATGTGTAGGTTTTTTTTGTGTGGGAATGTATGCACAAATTATTTTTTTTTAATTTTTTATTTTTTATTTTATTATTTTTTTCTTTTTTTCTATTTTTATACCATTTTTCTGTTTTTTTTTTTACTTTTTTTTTTTAAAACCCCCGAAGGGGGAACTGTTTTTCCAAAAATTTTATTTTTTTTTTTTAAAAAACTTAGTAAAAATATTTGGATAAATTTAAATAGTTTAATTTTTTTCTACAGGCCCCGTGATCTGGACACCACACGTGGTCCTAGTCCCCCCTGGCTTCATCAAAGACAGCTTGGGGCCAATCTAGGTCACCAGGGTTTACTGTGAAACCCCCCACCTGAAACTTGTGGGTGGGGTGTTGATCCGATCACCCGCAGAGGCCCGGGGGGAAAACCCCTTTTATTTCGCTTTTGGGAAAGAACTGCCCCAATTTAAAAGGGGTTTTTTAAAACACCGGGTTTTCAGGGTTTCCCCCACTGCCCGGGCCCGTTGGAGGGTGCCCCTGGGGGTCAGGGGTGTTTTGTACAAACCCCCATCTCAGCGCAGCTGCGGCCCCGGGCGCCGCAAACTCCCGGGGCGGCAGCGACGTTAAAGACGTCGCTGCAGACGAACGGGCCCGCACCAAACCCAGTCTAAAGTCGGCGGGAAGCCGGTCGTTTTAAAGGGGTTAAGGGGTTTTAAAGAAAAAGGGGTTTAGCTTTCTACCCCAAAGGGTTCTATTCTGTGGGAGAACAAGAACATCAAGGTCTGTGGGAGCCAAAACTGTAGGTGTGGTCAATTTTTTTTCATTTGTGGTACTGGGGGTTATGCTAAGGCCTGATAGGTTTGGACTTTTAAAGGGGGGCCCTTCACACGGCTTATTTTCAGGGATGGATTGCAGCCGTTTTTGGGGGGGGAACGACTGCGCGCAATACGGGTGGGGTTTCCCCTTTCCCCGCCATTTTGGTAATTCCCACAGGGTTTTATAGGAAACTAGGGTTCCCATCTTTCCCCCCCGCTCCGGGGAATCTGCTGTGTGGGGGGGAAAGTGGAATGTTCATTATCCCGGCGGGATACGGGGCCGTGGATAATTGGAAAATCTATGGGGGGCCGGGGGGCAGCCCCACGCCCGGCCCCCCCCCGGGCCCCCTTTCTCAAGCCGTAATTGCAGGCGAAATCTGTCCCGCAATTTTCGGCCTTTTAATAAACCATGGTGAACCCGGCCCCCAAAGGGGTTTTTTAGTTAGTTATTACCCCCTTGGGTTGTGAAACTTCACAAAAGGGTAAAAATTTGAAGAAAAAAAGCTGGTTGAGGTTTTGAACATTTCTTGATGTTCATTCTAACCCAGAGGTGTGATGCCATGTTAAAAAGTTTCACTTTTCTTATTTTTTGTTTTATCACTTCTTTATAAAGTTTACATTTTTCTAAAATTTTAAAAACCAGTTTTAAATTTCCCAAATTACAAATTTTCTTTTTCCTTAAAAAAATTATATTTGATTTTTTTTCCCGCTTTTTAACTTACAAAAAAATGTTTGGGATGGGGTTGGTCGGTTAAAAAGACAACTGATCGGCCAAATTTCTCTATTTGGGTTTTGCAGGTTTAAATATGGTTTACTTGCTGACATTATGGCAGATCAAATGTTGAGGGTTTGGGTGGAAGTAAACTTTGCTCATCATTTAAATTTCTTTAAAATGGGAGGGAAAAGAGGCCGTTTTTGTTTTTAAATAAGGGGATTGGGGTGGTACATGTTAAGTGGTTGTCTCAAAAGAGGTTTCTTTCCCTTTTCCCTTATCAACCCTAGAATTGGGAAAAAACTTCAAAAAAATTTAAATGGTTTTTTATATGGGCTGAAATTTCCGTACCCTTTTTTTAAAGCGTGTTTATTTGCGCCCTTACTTTAAACTAAACCCTATTTTTTTAAGATAGTTGTTTTAAAAGGAAATCTTTAGCAAAACATGAAATGGGGATAATAGTTTTCCCCCTTTTTAAAAGTTTAAACAAAAAAAGGGGCCCCGAGCTCATTTTCTATGTAGGGCAAATTTTTTAACTGTCTCTTTTTCCAAAAATTCATAATTACAACTTCTGGTTTTTTAGCTGGTTTGACCCTTTAAAGTAAAGGAAAAAAAAGTTGCATTGGTAATAAATGGGAGGATTTGAAATTACATTTAATACTGTATTACTTTATTTTCCCGAATTTTATATAAATATATATAAAACCATGACATGATTGTGAAAAAAACCCCTGTAAGGCCAAAATAAGCCCGATGTTTAAGCGATTAAAGTTCGGTTGGCTAAAAAAATTATTAAAAGAATTCAAAATGTAATTTCACCTATCCACAGGTAAGTGTAAAACTTTCAATAACTGGTGGTCATATGATAGCTATAAGGGGAGGTTCACACACCGTGTTGACTCCAGGTTTGCATAACATTTATAGATTGGGTGTTTGGATCCATGTTTTGGACTTAGACAGACCCAAACACACATCTAACAATGTGCAGTGTGATTTACATTTCTTTTAATGTAAAACACGCATCGGCATTCAGACGAGTGATCGCGGATGAGTGTTTTACATGCGCCTTTCCATAGGCGTCTTTTGGATCCATTCAAAGAATTGACATATCAATTCTTCATCCGTTTGACACAGCAGAGACCCTATTTAAAACTATAGGGTGCATTTCGGCTGCAGCTAATATGCATCCAATCAGGCACCTGCATGTTGGATACATTTTGGATGCGATTTACGCAGCGCTTTTGAATACGGTTTTCTGATCCAAAACAGATCCAAAAAAACGGATCCAACACACCGTGTGAACATACCCTAAGGGACATCCAGTGCCACTGCAATTAAAGGAGTGAAAAGGAGATTGAAAGGGAACAATGGCTAAGCATGTGTGCTGTAGCTTCATTTAAAGGTTATAAGACTGATGAACAGAAGCAGAAAACAATATTCAGCTATTTTTGTCAGTTCCATAGACTATAATAGAGCATCAAAACACATACTCAACCACCACTCCACTAAAACTCTGCCTCAAGTAGTGAATAGGAAGGGGGCATGGGCCCATGCTCTAGAAACATTTAAGAGTAGGTAAGACTTACTGATAATTATTTATTTTGAAAGGAGGAATGAAGAAAAGTCATTGCATCAATGTTTTTCACATTTTTGCATTCACGTTGTGGTTTAAATAGTATAACGTTATAATATTCGCTTGTTATTATTGCATTATAGCCCTCCACTTTGCATAGAATAGCTTAGATGAGTGAATTGGCACAGTACATTTTTTCTCACTAATTTGAATGCTTGTTAAAATTTTTTCACAGTCATTGAGTGCTTCTTGTATCCAACCTAATATATGACTGTTAAGGCATGTTAAATTGTTATGCTTCCAAACCAAAGAAGTTGTTTTATGTCTCTATGCTTTAATAAAGTTGAATAGGTTTGTAAAGGATATGGGGGCTTTGCACAACTCATCATTTTAACGAAGTGGCACTATTCCATCAGATTTAGTTCTATGGGTGTTCACCTTTTACATTCTGGGTAAATATAGATCCTGATTGCTGGTTTATTTGAACATCCAAGTAGGTAATATATTAGAGAAGACCTATATATATCATTCATCTCCTGAGACAATAAACCCTTAAATGGAAGTATTTTGTATTTAATTGCATTAATTTGGCATTAATTTTTTTTATATCAAAGTTTTTTTTATTGAGAAACATCAAGATACATTATAAATCCCATACATCTGACAATACAAATTCCTTTAACACATACTGTACCACATTATACAGCTTATTCAGAGTTGTAC
>JAODAL010033883.1:0-44995 GCA_025379985.1 Phyllomedusa bahiana | reverse complement strand
GCCCCTAAGGACATTAAAAAGGGTAAAATGGGTCTTCCAGCAAGACAATGTCCAAAACATACACCCAAAAGAACAAAGGAGCTGTAAAAAAAGAAGCACTTTAAAGGTCTGGAGGGCCTACCCAGTCTCCAGACCTTTGTCCCATAGAAAACTTATGGAGGAGTTGAAGTCAAGATCCCCCAAGCGCAGCCTCAAAATTTTTATGATTTAGAGATGACGAAAAGGGGAAAAAAAGTGGAGAAAAATAGCTCCTGACGTGGGGAAAAAAACCTCATCATCAACTAAAAAAGGAAAGTCTGACTGCTGTGTGCCAAAAAGGGGGTTTTTGCCCCCAAGTTTGTTTGTTGGCCAGGGGGAATAAAATACTTATTTCTCTCGCAAAAAAGCAAACATTTTTATAATTTTAAATGTGACTTTCTGGATTTTATTTTGGTTTACTTCTCAATGTTAAAATTAACCCCCCCTTAAAATATGATGTTCATGTTTTTTGTCAGTGGGAAAATACCAAAAAAAAGGGGTCAATTAATTATTTCCTTCATTTTTTATATATATATATATATAATATATATATTTATTTAATTTTAATAATATTTAGTATATATATTTATTTTTTAAAAGGAAAATAATTATTTATTAAACATCTACACAACATTTTAAAACCGGAGTTTACATACACATTAAAGATACACATATGTGTGTTATTTCCTTTTGAAATGGGGGTGCTTTTCTCAAAGCAGCAGGATTACTGATTTTTTAAAGGGGGGATGGGGGGCCCCCTGTTTTGTGAGATTTTGAAAAGGCAAGGGTTTAAATTTCCCAGACATGGTAGAGGTCCTAAATGAAAGCAATGCCTAATGTCACCCATTGGATAAATGTTTGGGATGCTTCTGGCAAAGGGGGGAAGAAGAGGGGGTGGAAAGGGAAAAAAAGGTACCCAGGGGAAATTTAAAAGGTGCCAGTTTTCCCGTATCTAGTGGACTTGCACGGAAGTGAGACCCGTGGTTTGCAAAAAAGGGTTCAAGGGACCAAGGCCAGGAGAGGGAAGGCCCTAAAGGCATGCTCTATGAAGGCCCAGCTTGCTTCAGTGGTGTTTTCCATAACTGGTCTTAAAAGGTCTATGATATCTAAATTAGGCAAAGCGAGACCCCGCAAAAATTTCCCTTTTCCCTTTATGATAGAGGGATAAACTTGGCATTTTTGGTTGCCAATAAATTATTAACCCTTCCCGCCCAAAACCTATTTTTTTTATTGATTGGTTCATTTTTCCCTTTCCCAATTCAGAGGCATGATTTTTTATTTTTACCCTACTGAGTTTTTACAGAGGGGGGTTTTTATCGTGTTAACCCAAACAGAATATACTGGGAAATGGCCCCAAAAAATTGTAAGTGGGACAAAAAAGTGAAAACAATGTACTTTTTCCAGTTTGCAGGAGTTTTGTTTTTAAGCGCTCAAAAATTTTTGAAATAAACAAAAGGTTTTTGTATTTTACAGGTTGATACGATTCCTCTAATACCAAACATGTAGGGTAACCTTTATGTTTTGGTACCATCAAAAAATTCCAAACATTTTCTATTTTTCTAATTTTGGCCACGGCGCCATTTTCTGGGACCACTAACTTTTTTTGTACTAACACCTACAGACTTTAGTGAGGGTCATTTTTTTGTGGGCTGAAAGGCATTTTTTATTGTTACTATTTTGGAATACATGCAATTTTTATGATCACTTTTATTCCAATTTTTATTGGATGTGAAATGACATAAAAACACAATTTTGGCATTTGGAATGTTTTTCTTCTCCGGTGTTCGGCGCACGGGTTAAATAATGTTATATTTTAATAGAGTTGACTTTTTCGGACACGGCAACACCAAATATGGGGAACTTTATTATTATTATTTTATTTTGTTATTTTTAAAATGGTTAAAGGGGGATGAAACTTTTTGTTTTTTTTATTATTTTTTACACTCTAAAACATTTTTTTTTTTTAACTGTAATATTGAGTCCCTCTAGAGTGCTTCACCACTAGGGGGCGCGATCGCTTATCCAGCCTAATGCATTGTATAGACAATGAAGTAGGGTGTACAAAGATGGTGCTTTTACTACTTCCTGCCTGGCGGTAACAGTGGCAATGGAAGTCTTCAGAAGGCTTCCAGCTGCCATGTTAACCTATCAGGACACAGCGATTTAGACGCGATTAGACGCCGTGGATGTGTCTGGTGCAGCGTCTAAGGGGTTCTGAAATAATACAATTTTTGGCAATATAATCCTCCTGAATAATACTATTCTGCCCGGCCAGGAATTGTCTGGATATTTTGTCAAGTTCATGTTGGAGGGACTTTAGTAGAGAAGGAAAGTTAGTTTTGGCCAAGAAAGTGCATTTTTGGTAAGTTTGATACCTAGATAGGAAATAGCAGATGTGAAAGGATAAGTATTCAGTAATGCATTTTGTGGGTTAGAAGGAAGATTCAGCCCAAATATCATTGACTTAGAAAGATTAATCTTGTATCAGGAGGGATTTGTAATTTGAATACTATTGTTCCAAATAGTCTGATCTGGGACATCACATTGTTTGCTTTTTAATTAACCCCTTCCCGACATTGGACGTATGTTGACATCCTGATGCCGGTAATGGGCTGCGATCCCACTGCATAGCCGGCGGGTGTTAGCAGCTTATTGCATGTATCACCCGGCAGTTACAGTGTGGAAGGGAGCTGGTGTCATCCTGCGCTGTTTAACCCCTTAGACGCTGCGGCTAAGATGACCACGTCGTCTAAATCAATGAGAAACGGTGTCGCACACTTTAGAGTTTTAAAGTGTGAAAAAATAGAAAAAATGTAAAGTTCCAATCACCCCCTTCTTTTGCCATTATACAAAAGAAAACATAATAATAAGGTTCCCCATATTTGGTTTCGTCGCTTATAAAAAAGTCCAATCTATAAAGATATAATATCGTGTATCCTGTGCGCTGAACACCAGGGAAGAAAAAAAGCCGAATGCCAAAATTGTATTTTTTTGGTCATTTCACGTGTCATAAAAATTGGAATCAATTTTATCAAAAAAGTCACATGTATTTCAAACTGGTAGCAATGACTAACGTCCATAGGTGGAAGTACAAAAAAGTTATTGGTCGCAGAAAATGGAGTCGAGCCGCAAACTTCACATATAGAAAATATTTGGAACTTTTTTACAGTACCGAAACATAACGGAAACACTACATGTTTGGTATTGGTGGATGAGTACTAACCTGTAGAATACAGAGAACACGTCATTTATACTGGAGAGTGAACACCGTAAAAGCAAAACTCCCATAAACATTAGGCAAGTACGTTTTTTCTCACGTCTTCCCCCACATAGAATTTTTTTGCAGGTTCCTGCTATATTCTATGGAAATTTGAATAACATAATTAGAAAGTGCATCTTCTCCCTTCTCCTAAGGGATAGTTGGATGCTAATGTTAAAGGGGTTGTCTGACTACAAGGATTGCTTTTTATTTTAAAAACCTTGCAAAAACAAGTCATTTTGCAATGTGTGTCCATTAACAGTGTCCTACCTATTCCTAGCTATCCCCTCTTGTATGGGCTGCATCAGATCCTCAGGTTGCTATAGCTACAGACCTGTTTGATCTCTCCTTTAAACATAGGTTTTATTAGTCATAAGTATGAATACACTTTGTAAAGTATAGGTATAACATAACAATAAACGTCACCAAAGTGAACTGATAACAGTAATGAAATAGGACAAGCATCTTGAGGGTTAGAATAACATGGTTCACAAAACAAGATTTACTATAGAAGAAATGCACCATAAGTGTACACAAATTTAATGCAACAGCTAATACGGAAGAGGTAATTCAGTTGAAATTGTTTGTGTTATATTTAGAAAGTAGCCAAGGTTCCCAAAGGGATTTTTTCTTCAGGCAAACGTGAGGAGGGTCTGTAAGTTTCAATTCACATGAACAGTTAAAATCAACCCTGTTAATTATCTCTAAAAGAGATGGGGCTCTAGGCGATTTCCAGGCTGAGGCGAGTGCAGTTCGCGCTGCAATAAGGACATGAACGAAAATCTTTCTAAGGGACGAGGGAATGTCAGATAATCCTATATCTAGCACAGCTAATTCAGGAGTGGGTTTACATAGGAATCCCGTATTTTCAGATATAAGAGAGAAGACTGCTTTCCAAAAATGTTTAATAATGGGGCATCCCCACCATGCATGGAGCATCGTTTCCTTGTTGTCCAAACCCGCTTCCAGCAGTGGCCTGATGAACTGGGGTAAATATGTGCTAACCTGGTAGGTGGGAGATACCAGCGGAGATGAATTTTACGTATGGTCTGAAGGTGGTTTAGAGATTTGGAAAGTTTCAGCAGGGCTGAATGAGCTTCATTCCACAAGGTGAGAGGGAAAGTTTTAGACAGTTCACCTTCCCATTTAAGCATAGTGGGGAGTTTGTAGGCCTCTTGTCCATAAACTAGCAAGTGGTAAGTTAATGATAAGCCTTTTTCAAAACCCTTCTTTTTAAAAAGGAAGTTGTGGAAGTCCGAGCGTGTGGAAAGGGTAGAAGGCCTTTTAAATTGTTTTGCGTTAGATCCCAAAATTTGGGAAAGTAGGGAAAAAAGGAAAGGCTTGGGTGTATTTTGGAAGTGTGAGTTCCGTAAATGTTTTCTTTTCCCCCCCATCTGGAATGTTGGCTAATTGAATGGAAATCCCTCGCGCCCAGGTAAGGGGAAGGGGGAAAGGTTGTCCCAACATTTTAGGAATCTAATGGGGTTTGTTCTTTTTGCAGCAAAAAACCCTGATTTAGGAAAAAAAAATCAGCCCAAAGTTGAAAAAGGTCAGAAAAGGGGTTGTGTTAGTTTGGGAATTGGGGGTCCCCAAGGGTTTGGTTTGAGGTGCGAAAAAGGCGGGGGGGAAAAGCTCGACTTTTCCCTTAATGGGCTTTTTCCGGGTTGCAAGTTGTATAATTTGGAGTAAAACTGAGCAAATTGATTGCAATGTTGAGGGTTTCTAAGTGTCTTTCCTTCTTTGTCGTTAAGAAAGAATCTTAGTCTGGGGGTTGTTGGTTTTTAAATTTTTTTTGCTAGCAGTTTAGGGCTGGGCACCCGCAGATAATTTGCCCTTTTATTTGGATAAGTTTCTCTAATAAATTTTTGGGGGTAAAGGGTGGTAATTTGTTCTGAAGCTTCAACAAATTTGGGTTTGTTTATCTAAAGGGGGGTTCTTTTTAAAATTTCCGCATCAGTTTTTTAAATTCTGTTAAAAAAGGGTTTTTAAAGGAAAGGGACCTGTATTTTTTTTAAACAGGACAGCCATTTTGAATAAAGATCCCACGAATGAGGCTTTATGTCCCACACCTTTGAAAATTTTGGAAGGGGGGGGAAAACTGATTTTGTTTTAGTTTTAAAGTTTTTTTAAAAAGGAGTGTTTTGGGAAAGGGACACTTTTTTTGAAGATTTAAGGGGAATTTTGGGTTAATTGCCAAAAGGGGAAGGGTTTGGGAATTTTTAAGGGAAAAAAAGTTTTAAAGATGGGGGGCGATTTGGTGGTGATCGACCAGGTTATGGTCGTGGGGTTGTTATTTGGGGAAAGGACTTGTTTGTCAAAAAGGGAAAAAAAAAAATCTATTTTTTGAAGGGACTGAATTGAGTTAGAAAAGGAAAAATTTTTTTTAAGGTTTTGAAAAATATTCCAGATATCGTGTAATTTTCTTCAGCAAAAATAAAGATTTAAAAATTCAGGGGATTTGGGACCTCCCAGAATTTGACTTTTAAAGGGACAAATTTTTCAAAAAAATTTCCACGTTAAAATCCCCACATCCCAAACAAACCCCCCTTCTTAAATTTTGTTTGGTTTTGTAGTATAGTATGTCGGGATAAAGGAAACTTTTTTTTGTATTAGGACATAAAATGCAGTCGGGGTTTTGTACTTTATAGAGTTGATCTCAAAAAAACCAGGATGACATATCTCCCCAGCGGGGGTTCCAGTAATAACTTGATGTAACTGGAAGGACTACAGATTTTTTTACTAGGTTTGCCACCCCTTTGCCTTTTTTGGGGGGAATTTGCTTGGGACAATTTTGGGGGAAAAAATGTTTGTTTTGTAGGCGGTGCCCCCTCGGTGGGTAGAAGAGGGAGTCTCCAAAGGGGAGATTAAGTCTGAAAACCCAAATTCTAAAAACCCTCTTTCCCCTTAATGTTTCTTTTTTGGAAAGGGGAATTAAACCCCCTTTTACGTTGCGGGGAGGGGGGTATTTTAAGCCCATGGTAAACCAGGTGGAAAAATTTTTATTTGAATAGGGTAGGATAAGTAAATTAGAGTATACACCATGGAAATGTGAGTCAATTGTAAGAATGTCAGAAAAAAACATGTATGACATGTCAACTAATCATTAAACAGCAAAACAGAAACACAGAAACAGCAATCATCATTATCAAGCAATCCCATAGGAGAAGTGACAGAAATAAGAGGCAGTCCTCCTAAACTTGAGAATGTGATGAAAAGAACTGGTCCACCAACCAAAGTAAGAAAGTAGGGTCATCTCCAAAGAGGTAGCTCCTAAGTGGTGAAGACAGATAATCTAGGTATCAATTATGTATGAATGACTTAAAGGGCTGAGCTGGAGCGAGACGGGATGTTTTACAGACCAGAGAGGAGTCACCATCTCCGGACGTGACTGCTTTTTTCCGGACCGAGCTGGAAATCATGGAGGGTAAGTTAAGTCCCATTGACGTACAGTGGAACAAGCATCATCCGGCTAGAGCAAATAAACCTTGATCGCACCTCTTTGGTGATAGAGATTTTACAGGGAATCCACACCTATAAGGGTATGCCTTTTTCCCTGAGATTGGTATAACGGTTGAAATTCTCTTCTCAGCAGACATAGTAGCTGCGGAAAGGTCAGGAAAACAAGGAAGATGGACTGGAACCTTTTCTGGAAGAGTCTGTTTTCCCGGCAGGGCTCGCAGGAAGTCTTTTTGACATGGAAGAAATGGATATCGCGGGCTTATAGTTGTCTCTTGGGGTTTGTTTGCGGTAAATAGGCGTGGATTAAGGAATTCTGTGGATTTCTGGTCGAAAATCAGGATACCAGAGTGCTGCAGTTAGGCCAGTGTCATTTCATGATTCCGGTTAGGAAGCCAGTAACAACTGATACAGGCAAGACTTGATTCCTGTATGCCTCTGATTCGAACATTATTGCGTCAGGATCGGTTTCGAAGATCTAGCGACCATTTTTGAAAGACGTTCGAACCTCTTCCTCCCGGGTATTGTTGGCGTCAATAAGAGAGTAGTGATGAATCTGCAAATTCTGGGCAGCCATTTTGGTTCAATATGTTCTGTCTCCGACGCGCAAATATATGAAAGTCCAGCTAGAGATCCGAAATCTCCCTTCTTGAAATCAGCTTGGAGGCTAGAACGGAACGAGGGAGAAAAGCCTGTTTGGCAAGGGTTGATACGAATTAAGAGGTTGAGTATCTAACTAATCTCTGGTAGCTCAAGTCAACAGATACATGCTCTTGAAGAAGACCGACGTGGGCAGAGGAAAATTGAGCCAGCCTCCTTATAAGATCTTTCCTCATTTGTGTGCACTGATTTAAAGAATCATAAGTTTAGTATTATGAGCTTTGAGTTTTTTTTGGAGGAACCACCCTGTTTTGATCTGTGGATTCAGAGTGAAAGGTGTAAACAGGTGAGTTGTTGTGTCACACAGTAAAGGACTCTTCTTTCTTCTTGTTGAAAATAATTGTCCGGAGTGTCAGCTAAAGAAGATTTCAGGTATCCAGCCTTAATCTATGAAATCTTTACTGCCTCAGTTTCGGTAAAATAAATGCAGAGTTCTGTATGTTTAATGATGGTTCCGCGTGTAGGACACGGTAGGAAGTTTGTATCTTAAGGCACAAGACTACACCACGGAGCTGATTGGCAGGAAGATTACCTCTAAATAGTAAGAGAGTGGGTAATTGTCAGCAGGTTCACCACTGAATTAAGAGCAAAAGCCGGCCTGGGCGAGGATCTTATGTCCTTGGATTTAGTGGCGGTTCAATAATGTAGTAAATATTTGACAGTCAAAAGATCCGGGCTGAGTCAGTATATAAGTTGTTAGCAGGTTTACCACAGTGAGGTAGCAGATATAGAAGTAGTACAGAATCGGTACAGACCGTGGCAGGTGTAAGCTGGAAGTTCAGAGCTTTGATGTCAGTAGGGAACAGGAAAGTTCTCAGTTACTCCACTGTTGGGTGAGGCCTATAGAATTCTAGTGATTTAATATGTTCTAGATGGAAACAAGCCCTTCAAGATTAGTCACCAGATTTATTCAGAAGAGTGCAATCATGCAAAATCCATTAGAAGGATTACCCAGCCCTGAAGTACCTGACGCTTGGGGAGTGAGTGCAATGTTAGTCCCTAGTGGGATTTCCTAAATGAATTTGTCTGCTTTGCAGTAGGGGCGCCAAGCAAGGTAATCCAGGGTGGTATAAGTTGATTGAAGTTTGTCTTCTGAGTTCCACTTTAGAATGATGGATTTCCGGGGGCGTGGCCTGAGCAGGGATAGTGAAACGGGCTCGCACATTCTGATCTCACCTGGACCGAGCTCCGTTCCGCGGCAACAACTAAGCCAAATAATAGAGACCCAACTCATATCATAGACGGTCCCAGTAAGGGGACCCTTAGAGGGTGATCGAGACCTCCGGCGCCACCAACCAACCCCGCTGACTAACCTAATTCCAGAACCTCAGGCCGGAAGCTTCATCTACCTCGGTGGATACCAACAGCGAGCGGCGCCACTTTGTCTGCAGCCACCCGCTTTCCCTGCTGACTCACCTCTGCTCCTGCAAACTCTCCCGAGCAGAAACATTCCCCTCATCTCGACGCAAGAACCGCAAACGGCAACCACATTATGATCAGGAGCTTCAACATGTCCCGTCTACCGAGAGTACCCGGCGCCCTCCGCGCGCACTGAGGGCTGGCCTGCGTAGATCCTAGGCGCCCTCCGGCACTGTCCCCGCCGCTGACAGCAATCGGAGTGAGCGACGGACTTGCCCTCCCGTCTGCATACCCCTGCTGACTAATAACACCCGACGCTGCGAGCGCAGGACAAGAGTAATAGAAGGGGACGCGGCGAGATAACAGCTGGACACCGGCTGTGAGCAGCGAAACTATAGCGCTCAGACTAAGCAGACGGAGAGGGGGAATAGATTCAAATAGGTACACCGACCTCTCTATCTCGGCAAACAGCCTGAAACCTTGAGCTGACTGGGGCTAGTAGATGTGAGGAGTGAGTTGCAAAGGCTTCATTAAGCCAGCTGATAATACCTTCAGCTCATAGCGCCACACCACTGGACAACCGAGTTAGGCCGGGATTTTGAGTGCTATTTTACCCTGACCGGTGGCCATTTTCATCGCACCCCCCCTCCTAAGAAGGAGCGCATATCCCTTATATATTGAAAGACCTGAGCCTTCAATCTCTAATTTTTCTTTCAAAATGCAATGTAAGATATTTCAGCCTAAGAGGTGAAACGCATTACCATCACAAGTGTAGAAAACCGATCCTACTAACACTGCTGTTAGTATTCCACCACCAGTCCACAATTTTTAACATATTTTATAGCTGTGAATCTCGCTATTACGAAGACAAACTGCTGCTCCCCGTATAGGTCCACAGGCGAACCCCTATTGATAGAAAATGAAATTACGAGTGACTGCTGAGCTGTTCCTGGTCTAATAGCTATCTTTACTTCTGGAACCCTTTCATCCTAAGGTGGTACTCAGACAATACATATCACCCAATTGGTTCACACAGGAATACCTTGCTGAATGCCCCTGTTGTAAAGCAGACTAATTTATGTAAAGGTTCCCCTCCACGGACTGACGGCCACACTTATCACAAATACTTAAGTGCTGGGGAAATATTCTTGAAAAACCCTGCCTTGACATACAATCACTGAACAACCATGCTAGCTCTACTATGAAAGACCTCTTTTCATCTAGATCACACCAGATGCCGATCTGCCTCCTCAACCACTTTTCAATCTGCTGTACACTGCTGTATACTTGACGACTCTCACTCTCCGAGACAAACCTGGTCTCTTAACTGTCAAGTCCCTATTATATCACAGAACGTTTATCACTACCAAGGACATTAGATCCTCTCTCACACCTGGCTCTTGCCCTTACTCAGGGGTGAACCTGCCGACAGCTTGCCTGCCGCTACCAACTCAAATTCTAACTTATCAAGCCCTTACTGAATCTTAACAAGTGAGTACGCCATAAGCGCTAAAATACAAATACCCTACTATACAAGAATTCGCACACTCTTCAGGAGGTGAGCTTTCCTTCAAACAATCACTCTGGTGTAACCTGTGACTTAAAAATACAACCTTCCTACCGCATCCTCTAACCTGTCCTAATACCAAACACACTGGACTTTTATATCTAATTCAACAACTGAACAAACCCAACCTTACTTACTTGACCAATATCAAACTCTGTACCGCTGATATCTGGATAGACATATGCCAACACACAGAAAGCAAGAGACCTGCACTACATACTACGACCAAATCACAGGACTATACCCTAACTCACCTCTGAACCACAGGTCAATATTGGCGGATACCTCCACAAAAAAAAAACCAAAGCTCCTCCATCCAATTACCATGATTTCTTTTCATCAGAACCACAAAACGAGAAAGATCTAAAAGAGGCCTTTGCATTCCTTCACCCCACCCTCGGTGCTCTCCAGTGCAGCGATCTGTCGACCTCAATGAGCAACAAGAAGACCTAGATCTCAACCTCTAACAACTCCACCCTGCAATGACTCTTCTCCTCATACGCTGTAGCCTCCAGGCAGATTTTATAAGGGAATGATTTCAGACCTCAGACAATACTTCCAATCCCTCGGCGTCAAGAACAGACCGAATATCGAAACCAAAAAGCGAATTTGCGGACTCACACAATTCCATTATTGACGGCACGAACGTCCCTGTGAGGAAGAAGTTCAACGCCTTTCAAACAAATCCTAGACCTCGAAGACCGAGACCCGACGCAAAAACAACTTCGATCAGAGATAACCGGAATCATCCTACCAGAGACCAGCTCAACAACTACCTAACCACTCTCATGTCACTGACGACTTCCTAATTGCAGCACACGATTTGATGTATCGATAAATCCACATAATTCCAAAACCACGCAATATACCGCAACAAATCACCCCAAGATACAATAGCGTCGGATCCACTTCTATCATGACAAAGAAGACTTTCTGCGAGCCCATGCAGAAAACCGACATTCCCTCCCAGAAAGATTCCCAGTCCATCTCCTTCTCCTTGTTTCCCTGACCACTCAGCACTAACTATGCCTGCGCCGACGAGAATTCCAAACCGTATACCAAGATTCACAGAGAAAAAGGCATACCCTAACAGATGGTGATTCGCCTGATAAAACTCCTATGCACCAGAAGGAGCGCAAGTTACCTGCTCTACAAACCAGATAAGCTTGTTCCACCCTACGACACTCAGGGACTTAACTGCCCTCCCCACTGATTCCAGTCCGTCCGGCAAAAAGCAGGACACGCCCGGAGATGTGACTCCCCCTTTGGTCCTGAAACCTCCCATCTCGCATCCAACTCAGCCCATTAAGTCACTCATAAAAATTTGATAACCTGAACTTTTTATCACTATTTTAGGAGCTCTCTCCTTTAGTAGATATACTTATTCGGTTGTCTCCCCGTTCTCTTTCTCCTTCTCAAGTTTAGGCGGGACTGCCTCTTTATTTTCTTCCCTTCACCTAAGGGATAACCTGATAAGGCTGTGGTCTTATTGCTCTTCCTGTTTGTATGGTTTGTTAATTGGAGATATTATTTCAACATGTCACAGTCAACTGCAACGCATTGCACCACCTTCATTGTATAACTTTAATTACTTTACTACCCAACTCAAATATTCCACCCCCCCTAGGCATCAAGGTACTTAAAATAACTCATTCACAATGTTAAGGGGTTGAACTCCCCCTTCATAACGTTCCATTAATGTGGAAAGAGGTTTATTAGATTCCGCGCAAGACTTAATATGCCTCCAGGAAACGCATCTCTTATCTACTGATACACATTGAGTCGCAATTTGCGTAATAAACATTTTCCCCCCCACATCTTTCCAGCAAACTCTCCTAAAAAGAGGGCAGGGCGTAGCTATCTTAGAAAGAAGTTCTGTAAGCTTTCAATTACAACAATGTCTATTACTCCCATCTGGCAGATATATTATTTTGGTATTGTGAGATCAATTCTAAAATGTACACTTTGACTGCATTAAAAGCTCCCACAAATAAACAATGTTTCCCTTCAAATATACACACTATATTACAGCAGGCCCAAACAAGTTAGGAAGGGGGTATGGTGGTCTGTGGAGATTTCAAAATCCGCTGTTATAAACAACTGGTTTTTAGATAGATCAAAATGCTCGCATATATAACACCCCCAGATTTGAAATCCTGGTTCGCTGAAGAAGACCCAGCACGATAACTGAGATATCTCCATACAACCCAAAAAAGATTTCACCATATTTTCCAGTCCACCCCCACTCGGTCCAATTCCAAGACTAGATTTTTCTTCTTTTAGACAAGCATGTCCTCCCACAAGACAGCATCCACCATTGGACCCATAACAATTTTCGGACCATGCACCAGTATGCCCTTCACCTTAAATCCTCTTATTCCTAAATCCCAACCCATCTCTTATGGCGAATTAACAACTACCTACCTTATGTCCTCAAAAAACATGTCATACTTAAAGAAATTCTTTAACAAAAAAATTTTAAAAACAATCAAACTCATTTTCTTCCCCTCCGCTATGGTGGCGCACAAAAAAGCCTTCATTTGGGGAAAATTTTCATTCAGCTACCCTAGTCGCTGTAAAAAAATACAGTCCTCACCTTAATACCCTTTTTAAACAAAATTAAAATAGCTTGACTCAAAATTTAAAAAAAACTTTCCCTCATCAGAAAAGGGAAAAGGGCCATCTGTTGAAGATAAAAAAACATTTTAGGGCCCCCTCTACCCCAAAATTAAAAAAAATCAATCCAAAGAAAAATGGCAATCCCTCCCTTTCAAGGCAAACCGGGGGCCTCTAAGCTGTTAGCAAAAAAAAATACACAACACGCCCGGGACTAAGATTCCCTTTCCCTTAACAACAAAAAAAGGCAAACACTTTAACCCTGTAAACTTTGCAAATCTTTTTTGCGCATTTTTTTCAAAATTATAAAAAATTTTGCAACCCGGGGAGACAATTTCCAAGCCCTACTGATAGAGAAATTAATGCTTCCTGTCCTCTTAGCCCTCCAAAACCCTTACTGGCCCTCTCAACTAGCTTCTCTCAATCCCCCCTTTTCTCCACCCCCCGAACCCCAAAACCCCAACGTGTAATTAAAAACCCGAAAAATTGAAAAAAAAACCCGGGCCCCAGACGGACTCTCAAATGAAAAATTAAAAATGTTTCTTCCCCAGATCCCCTACCCCCTTATATGTTTTGACTTGTTTACCGGTTTATTGCTTCCTCCCCAAACCCTCCCAAAGAACTTTTCCCAAAGTTTACTATTACTCCCAAATTCCCAAACCGGGAAAACGGCAGAAGACAAAGTTTCAATTATGACCATTTCATTTTTAAAATACTGACTTTTAAGACTATGCTAAACTCATCGCCTCCCGTCTCAATAAAATTCCTTTCCCCTCCCCAAAAAAATACCCCCCAGACCAAAACGGGGCTTTGCCCTTTGGGCAGACAACCAGAATTTTTTCGAGCCCCAAAATCCTAAACCGGTGAAAATTTGGGCGGGCAACACTAAAAACCGGGAAAGAGCCTTTTATCTTTTGAAGCCAAAAAGGGCCCTTTTGATAGAGTCAACTGGCGCTATATGAAAGTTAACTTTCCCAAAAATTTGGATTCTAAAGGGTTCCCTCTCTCCCCCAATTATGACTCAAATATTTCTACTCCATCGGGCCCGGGGGTTCTCAAAACCGGGCCCTTCCTTTCTAAATCATTTGACTTAAAAAAAACCGGTACCCGTCAAGGCTGCCCCCCCCCCCCCCCTCCCCATTAATTTTTGCCCCTTTTGAAAGGGAACCCCAGCTGAAAAAATCAAAAAGTAATCCCCTAAATCCTGGTATAACAACCCGGGAATTTTTCCCCAAAATAAAAAACTTCAACGGGGATGACTTTATGCCATAGTTTAAAAAACCCACCCTATCAATCCCACCCCCCATTTTAGACCCTTACCAAAAATTTCTCACTATCCCCTTTCTAAAAAGCTTAATCGATCTAAATCCTTCCTATTTCCGATTAATACATCTGACAAGAAAATCCCCTCCTTGGGAACCAATGGGTTTCCCCCCTAAACAAACACCTCAGGGGATTTTTTGGGGAATCAAAGTGTCCCTAACCCCCCTCCATTACTCTAAAGCGAATTTTGACTCTTTTTTGCAGCCCCAGAAGAGGGGGTCAAAAACTTAAAAGCTCCACTTTTCTGGGTAGCAAGGGTTAAAACAACAAAATGTCATTCCCCTAAATTCATTACATCTCCAGAGCTATCCCATACATTATACCCCAACTTCCCCACTTAGATTCCAACGATTTTTTCTCAAAATTTTTATTTGGAATGGCAAAACCAAGGGGTGAAAAAACGCCCCTTATTTTCCCAACCCAGAGAAGGTTGGGCCCAGCAGCACCTGGGTTTAGTATCAAAATAACATACGATACTACTTGAACAATCCCTTCCCCTTGGGCCGATACTACTAACCCTCCGGGCACAACTAAAAGTCGAGCTTCCCCCCCCATGCCCCGGGTTTTTCCAACCACCCCAAAACTCTAACCTTTTGGGGGCCCCCTACTCCCCTAACTGCGGGTAACAATCCCTCTCTGGGCCCTTTTTTAACTTTGGGCTGGGTTACCCCCCCTTTCCCTTTAAAACAAGGGCCACAACAAAAGGAAAAAACCCCAATTTTGGGTTTTTCAAATTTGGGATAGTCATTTCCCTTTCCCCATTTTGGGGGGCCCCATAGGTTTCCTCCAATTTAAAAAAACTAATTTTATGACGGGGAGACATAAAAAAAAATTTCGGAACCACACTTCCTCCAAAACACCCAAGATTTTCCTCTTTCATTACTTTTTCAACTTTGACATTTTAAAGCAACAAATTTATTGGCCTCATAACCCCTTTTTTCAAACCCCCGGGCTTTCCCTAACTTCCTCCTTAAAAAAAAAGGGTTTTGAAAAAAAAGGGTTTAAAATTTATAATCCTTGCAGGTGAAAGGGCAGAAAAACCAAAATAAACTCCCGACTATTTAAAATTTAAATTTGGGGAAGGGGAACTATCTAAACATTTTTCCCCTAGATTTTTTGGAAAGAAGCACCCCAGCCCCCGTTGAAACTTTCCAAATGCCTGAACCACCTTGAGATCATGCGTAAAATCCATCTTCGCTGGTATCTCACACCTGCTAGGTTATCACATATCTACCCTAGCTCATCAGACCTTTGTTGGAAGCAGTGTGGTCAACGAGGCACAATGCTTCATGCCTGGTGGGGATGCCCCTATATTAAACATTTTTGGAAAACTGTCTTTTCACTCATATCTGAAATGACTGGATTTCTATGTATACCCACACCTGAGTTAGTTGTCTTAGACATAGGAGTATCTGACATTCCCACATCCCTGAGAACGTTTTTTTTCCACGTCCTTATTGCTGCTCGATCCGCCATTGCCTCAGCTTGGAAATCACCTAGAATTCCAACACTTCCAGAGATAATTAACAGGGTTAACTTCAATTGCTCATGCGAACTGAAACTAACAGACCCTCCCCATGTTTGCTTAAAGAAAAGATCCTCCTGGGAACCATGGCTTGCTTCAAAATATAATACCAACAACTTTAGTTGATACACCTCTTCAGCATTAGACGTGTCATTAAACTAGTATACACTCATGGTGCATTTCATACTTCGCATATCTTGTTTTGTTTTGTGCTTTTTCCTGTTGCTACAGGTACATGTAAGTGACATCTGTTATTCTGTTATATCTGTATCCTACCACTGCACTTCTAATTATGACTAATAAACTTATGTTTAAAGAATGATGGATTTCCAGAAGTAGAGGAGGTTATTAGACCAGGAATAATTTAGCAACTACTTGTAATTCCGTTTCTTATCAGTAGATGTCGCCAGAGGACTACGTTTGAGCAGTCAGTATATATCACCACAGCAAATTTCCCAGCGTGGACCTGTAATGTTGTAGCTGAGTGATGTGACTAAGGGTGTGTATTAGAATCTGCTCTTGCACTATGCAATTGGAGGGTATTGTCTCTCAAATTGGGTTTGCTTTACTTTTCAGATTAAATTAGAACTTGGGGGTTAAGGCTTAAGTCGTGTGCTGGATGTGTAATACACAGTCTTTCTCAGAGGGGAGCAGTTAAAATGGACACCGGTCAGGACGATATGGCGCCAAAATTCCCGCCAAACTCGTGGATTTCAGAGTAAATGACGTTACAGGCTTGGAGCCTGTATTGTTGTAATATTGTCTTTACGTTCTCCTCACCACTACTGGATGCAGTCAGAGTATGAATTAAAGGAAGGTCGTTAATTGCGACCTGCCAAAGTAAATAGGGTCTGTGTACCTTAATTCTGTCGGTTCCCCCGCTCTGTCTGATCGCTCTCTGATCCGGTAAGCAGCTGTAATGAACGCAGCTGCTGTCCCTCTGCTGTTTCGCCGTATCTCCCGCTCTCCTCTTTGTCCTGCGCCTACTCCGTCGGGTGTTATGCTCGATCACCAGGGGTGAGCAGATGGAAGTGACAGCACCGGGAGGATGCCGAGGCGATGCGTAGGCAGACCACAGTGCGTGCAGAGACCTCGGGAGCCCACGTCTGCTTCGCCGGCCAGGACAGAAGCACTGCAGCAGCTGAGGTTGCCACGTGTCCGGAGGGGACCACTCAACTTGGAGGCATCAAGAGAGCAGAGGTGAGATGACAGGGTTGCAGGTGGATAAAGTTAAGATGGCGCCGCTTGTCGTCACAGTCAGCGAGGGAGCCAGAGGTTTCGGCCCAGAACTCGGGATATAGGGTACCGAACAGGACTGTTGTGGCACCGGAGGGTCGACCGTCCTCTAGGGAACACCTACCGCCCGTCTTGGAGAGATTTGTTCTCTAAATGAGGTTTAATTGTGCCGCGGAACGGAACTCAATCCAGGAGAGATTACAATGTGCGACCGTTCACATCCCTTGCTCAGGCCACGCCTCCCTGTTTGATCTCTCCTGATAGGCTTCCAGGACTGGTTGCTATAGCTACAGACCTGGCTTCTGTTGCAGCCTAGTAGTAGTCAGTAAACACGCCCCTGAATTCAAAGTGAAACCAAGAAAACAGGACTGAGGTAAGATGAATCAATGTAGTGAGACAACCACTTTACGGTTTTACATATGGTATGTTTACTTGTTTTCTTCTCAGCGGTAATTGGGTTCTCTCCGTCAATCCAGCATCAGGTATTTTTCTTTATGCAGAGCTCTCCCTTCTGTATTACACTGCCCTCAGCTCTTTTCTCCCTACTCCTATGGCGTTTAACCCCTTCTTGACGGACAGTCATAATAATATGGCTCTAAATTTTTTTCCTCTTTGCCTTCTGAAAGCCATAACTTGTCTTATTTTTCCATCTACATAGACATATGAGGGCTTTTATTTTGCAGGACAAGTTGTACTTTCTAGTGGTGTTATTCATATTACTATAGAATATACCAGGGAACGGCAAAAAAATTCTGAGTGGGGCCAAATGTGAAAAAAAACATACTTGCGCCATGTTTGCGGGAGGTTTGAGTTTGTTCTTCGGTAAAAATGATGTGTTCTCTAAAGGTTGATACAAATCCGCCAATACCAAACATGTAGGGTTTCCTTTATGTTTTGGTACCATAAAAAAATTCCAAACATTTTCTATTTTTGAAATTTGCGCCGCTGCGACGTTTTGTGCAACCAATAACTTTTTTGTACACCTATGGACGTCAGTGAGGGGCATTTTTTTGCGGCTGAAGTGCACTTTTTAATGCTAGAACTTGAAATGGATGCGACTTTTTTGATCACTTTTTATTTTTTATTTTTATGCAACGTGAAGTGACCAAAAAACCCGCAGTTTTGGCGTTTGGAATTTCTTTTTTCTACGGTGTTCAGCGTACGGGATAAATTATATTTTATTTTTATAGATCGGTGCGCGGTACTCATACGTCATAGGTCGGTAAGGGGTTAAAATACTTTCTCACAATGTGAAGGGCTTGAATTCACCCTTCAAGCGCTCGCTTTTGTGGAAAGTAGTTACTAAGTCGGACTCCGATGTCATTTGTCTTCAGGAGACACATCTTGGAACCAATGCACATCGTCTCCGTAACCGTCATTTCCCCCATATCTATCAAGCACACTCTCCAAATAAAAAAGCAGGAGTTGCAATTATGATAAAAAATACGGTTACCTTTCAACCATCCCAGGTGATCACGGATCCTCTAGGTAGAGATATCATTTTGACCTGTGAGATAAACTTTAAACAGTTTACGTTAGTAGCCTTATATACACCCAACTCCAAACAAATCTCCTTTATCAGGAAGGTTATAGCAAAAGCCAAACGGTTGAGACAGGGGGGTTTAATTATCGGTGGGGATTTTAACATAGTTATATACAATATGTTAGATAGATCCAAGCTGCGCGGGTCACCTCCTGACGACCTAAAGTCGCTGCTACTTGAGGAAGATCTACATGACATCTGGAGATATCTACATATATCTGAAAAAGACTTCACCTTTTCTTCCCACCCCCACTCGGTCTACTCTCGAATCGACTTTTTTCTTGTGGACAAGTTAGTACTCCCGCAAATTATGACTTCCACCATCGGCCACATCACTTGGTCCAATCACGCACCAATTACTCTTAAGATAAAATCCTCGTACCCTACTTCCCAACCCCCGATTGTGGAGAATTAATATTTTTTTACTTAATTCTCATAGAAATGTGACATATTTGGAAAAATATCTTCAAGACTATTTTTCCTTGAACATTCATTCCGTGACCTCCCCAACATCACTATGGTGTGCCCACAAAGCATATATTCACGGGATCTTTATACAACTTGCCAGCCGCTGCAAAAAAGAATATAACTCCACCCTAAACAATCTCATCTCCTCTATTCAACAATCAGATAAAGAATTTAAAACTAACCCCTCCCCAGATAATAAAAAAAGGTTAACAAAACTACAAAATGACCTATGTACTCTTTACTTTCAGAACTATGAGAGAAGTTTAACTAAATTAAAGTGGCAATATTAAGTACAAGGAGATCGTCCTTCAGAAATTCTTGCTAGAAGAATCAAAATTCAACAGGCCCGAACAAAAATTAACTATCTATCCAATGGCAATGCTAAAATTAGGAACCCCATAGATATTGCAAATAAATTTGTGGAATACTACTCCAAGCTATATAATTTACAGAAAGAGGAGAATTTCCGCTCCCCCTCTGACGAAGAGATTAATGTTTTTTTTAATTCAATAGCCCTCCCTAAACTGGACAAATCCCACTTAGAGACCCTCAATACTCCTTTCACTACAGCTGAAATACAAAAAGCAATTAGATCTAGCAAGTTGAACAAAGCTCCAGGACCGGATGGCCTCTCTAACGAGTATTACCACCTCTATTCTGAGATACTAGCCCCGCACCTGACTGCAATGTTTTCTGAATTTGCTTCCTCCCAAAGAATTGCTGCAATCGATTATTACTACAATACAC
This sequence comes from Phyllomedusa bahiana, assembly GCA_025379985.1. Classification (NCBI taxonomy): domain Eukaryota; kingdom Metazoa; phylum Chordata; class Amphibia; order Anura; family Hylidae; genus Phyllomedusa; species Phyllomedusa bahiana. The sequence goes on along the minus strand of JAODAL010033883.1, from coordinate 25,218 downwards.
AAGCCAGGCAAAGCTGAGGACATAGTCGCCAGCTATAGATCCATATTGCTTTTAAATAATGATAAAAAAATATACGGCAAAATTCTAGCCTCCCGACTCAACTTAGTCCTTCCTTCCCTTATACATAACGACCAAACTGGTTTTGTGCCAGGCAGACAAGCAAGAGATGCTACTCGATGTCTCTTGGACCTTGTACAGATAGCGGGTAACCTCAAATCCAGCGTGGCCTTTCTCTCACTTGACGGCGAAAAGGCTTTTGACAGAGTTAACTGGCACTACATGGAATTAACATTACAAAAATTTGGAATTTCAGGTTTCCTGTTGTCTGCTATTCTGTCCTTATCTTCCAACCCTTTAGCTTACGTTTTAACTTCTGGATTTCTTTCTGATCCCTTCGACCTCACTAACGGTACTCGTCTGGGCTGTCCCATGTCCCCTTTAATTTTTGTTCTTTGCATTGAACCCCTAGCTGAGAAGATAAGATGTAACTCCTTAATCTCTAGTATTACTGTCCAAAACACAAATCACAAGATCAGCCTCTATGCTGATGACGCTATGTTAATAACCTCGAATCCCCAATCTTCAATCCCTGTAATCCTGGATATATTGCAGAACTACTCTCTTGTCTCCTTCTACAAGCTCAATAGATCCAAATCCTATATTTTCCCGGTTAATAATATCTCCTACCAGATCACGTTATTGAAGGAATTTGGCTTCACCGTAGCAATTTGTCCATCGACTATCTAGGTATCAAAGTCACTACGTCCCCACAGTCGACCCTAATCACGAACCTTGATCTTTTATATGCAGAACTAGAAACAGAAATAAAGCGACTCTCTAAACTACAGCTTTCATTGATAGTTAGAATTAACATCATTAAAATGTCTTTTCTGCCTAAGTTCATCTACTTATCTCGTACTATTCCATATATCATTAAACAGTTTACAATTACTAGACTACAAAGTCTTTTTTTCCCAATTTTATATGGAATGGCAAAAAAGCAAGCATTAAAAAAGATCTCCTTTATTATAGTCACGGAAAGGGTGGACTGGCAGTTCCAAACCTACAAGCATACAACATAGCCATCCTTCTCGAACAAGCCCTTCCCCTGTGGTCAAATGATAAGTCCTCATCTTGGTCGCAGTTAGAGGGCTCCTCTTTCACCCCTCACCTAGTTAGCTCACATCTTAAAGCATCTCTTTTAGGAGCTCCAATCCCGACCTCCTCATTACAATCATTGACTGACCTTTTTAAACGGTGGGAAGATTTTGTGATTTCCAATTCTTGGGTCTCTCTGCTAAAAGAACACACTCCTCTAGATGTTCTGGGATGATAATTTTCCGTCCTCTTTCTGGTCACGTCTAGAAATACACTCAATTGATCAATTTTTCCATGATAACGGCGTCTTAAAATTCTTTACAGACCTCGTGTCCTCACAGAATTTGAAGAGACCAAGTATTTACTTTTTTCAATATATACAAGTAAGACATCTAATCCAATCAATTAATTGGCCTTCCTCCCCTGTTGCTCCCTCTGATTTTCACAAATTCTTCTTTAAGAAGAAGGGCTTTCAAAAAGGCCTGTCTTTGCTATACCACATGATTACTGACGAACAAGGTGACAATAAATGGCTCAAATGGGAAAAAGAATTAGCTAAATAATTTTCTCTTGATCAATGGAATGAGGCTCATAAGGCTTCTTTACAACTCTCCAGGTGCCTTAATCATACTGAAGTCATGCATAAGATACATCTTCGCTTGTACTTACCGCCTACACGCCTGGCCCATATACATACTGGAACTTCTGGGTTATGTTGGAAAAATTTTGGCCAACCGGGTCCATGCTTGGTGGGGATGCCCATATTTAAACGACTATGGAAGACTGTATTCCACTTTGTTTCTCAGATTACTGATTTTCATTGTAAACCTACCCCAGAACTTGCAGTGCTAGATATTGGCCTTTATGCAATTCCTATATCACTGAGAACTGTATTTTTCCATGTTCTAATCTCTGTACGTTTAGCTATGGCCATGGCCTGGAAATCTTCTCATACCCCATCACTCTCCAAAATAATCAACAGAGTTAATTTGGACTGTCATTGTGAGCTAAAACTTACAGATCCCCGCATGTCTGTCCCAAAAGAAGGTCGCTGTGGGAACCCTGGCTCTTGTCCAGATTTTGCTCTAAAGGCTTTCATTGACCTTACTCTTACCCTCTGCATATTGATGCTGTTTGTCTGTCTGCTTGCTACATCACATAATAATACGTGATTTCTGTACCGCTGAGATTACTTGTTTTTCTTGTTTAGTTCTTCAGCTTGCGGTTGCAAGGTTCACTGTTCTTTGCTTTTACCTGAACTGATATCTGCTTTGTATCGTACTTATTTTTTTTTTACCTGTATAATCAGCTCATGCATTACCTTTGAATAAAAGCATGTTTAAAGAAAGTGCATCATCTCCTGCAAAATAAAAGCCCTCATTCATCTTTGTCGATGAAAAATACTAAAGCTATGTCTCTGGGAGGGCGAGGAGGGAAAAAGGAACGTGACAAAAAAAATATATAGGCCTCAGTATTAAAATTCTTGAACTATAAAGGAATTTTAGAGAAACATTTCTTTTTCTTGTGTAGATGTATATGTGTATGTATGTGTGTATATATATTTGGTTATTTTGATTTGTTTAATAAAGTTTGATTATTATTTTTTGTTTGTTTAATAAAGTTTATTAATCTTGGTGCTAATTAGCTCACAATTTATAATTTATACAACTTACAATTTATTGATTGCTGGGGCTTAATTACAGGGCTAAAGCATACTTGGGTGTCCCAGCCGCTGCAGCGGCGTCCCCCTGTGTCTCTGCTCCTTGTCACTCACCTGTCCCAGCTCCTGTCTGATCTGTGATGTCGGTCCCTGCCGGCAGATACGAGTCTGCCATCCTTCCTACAGCTCCCTGGCATCTCATGCACCTTCTAGGGGGGTGTGTGCGGCCCTGCTCTGTATTTAAAGGGACAGTGTCCCAATTTCCTGTTTCGTGACCCCTGGCTACTTATAGAACTTCCTGCCCTTGCTCCAACGTCAGTTCATTGGTGTCCATCCTTGTTGATGAGCTTGACCCCTGTTTGTTGTGCTCCTGCTGGATTAACCCTTGTGTTACCAGAGTTCCTGAGTACCTGCGTTAACCCTGCGATATCCAGCGCACCTGTTTCCTGCTGTTTCTGACATTCTACCAATCTGCTATTGCCTGCTGATATCTGCTGTATCTCCTGTCCTGCACTATAGCTGCCACCGCGAGTATCACCATCGATGGTCACGGTGGCCCATAGGCTCCGCACTAACCGGCGTTTCTAACCATCTGCATGAGAGCTGGTTATATCTGGAGCTCTAGAATCTATGTTTCTCTGAGGTCTATGTTTACTGCTATTCTCCAATACAGACTCGATCGCCCGGCACAGAATGAAGAAATGTGATCAGAAATTGTAAAAAAGCCACAATATATATAATACATATTTATTATAGCACAGTCGGAGATATCCCTAATATGAATGATTACCTTGTGTTGTTTAGACTTAAACTAACCCCCAGGCCTAATGCGCTTGTGTTCTGTACATTGTTATAGAACTTACATGCTGTTATTCGCTGGTTAATATCCGTGAACAATCTCAGGTGTTGGAACATAAAAGGTTTGCTTTAATAATAAAACACATTCTGTGCGACTTCTCTCAACAAAGTTCCCATTTTATGTAAATTTCTCTGTTAGGGAACATTATACCTTATCTCCTGTGTGAATTCTCTCATGTATAACAAGATGTGATTTCTGTGTAAAAGGTTTCCCACATTCTGAACATGAAAAAGGCTTCTCCCCTTTGTGAATTCTCTCATGTGTAATGAGATTTGATTTCTGTGTAAAAGATTTCCCACATTCTGAACATGAAATAGGCTTCGCTCCAGTGTGAATTTGCACATGTTTTACCAGACTTGATTTCTCTGTAAAAGATTTCCCACATTCTGAACATGAATATGGCTTCTCTCCAGTGTGACTTCGCTCATGTATAACCAGGTTTGATTTCTGTGTAAAAGATTTCCCACATACTGAACATGCAAAAGGCTTCTGTCCTGTGTGAATTCGCTCATGTATAACCAGACTTGATTTCTGTGTAAAAGATTTCCCACATACTGAACATGAAAAAGGCTTCTCTCCAGTGTGACTTCGCTCATGTATAACCAGGTTTGATTTCTGTGTAAAAGATTTCCCATATACTGAACATGAAAAAGGCTTCTCTCCTGTGTGAATTCTCTCGTGTGTAACAAGGTCTGCTTTAAAATTAAAAGATTTCCCACATTCTGAACAACAAAAGGGCTTCTCTCCTGTGTGATTTCTCTCATGTATAACAAGATGTGATTTCTGTGTAAAAGATTTCCCACATTCTGAACATGAATGTGGCTTCATTGCAGTGTGAATTCTCTCATGTTCATCTCTACCTGACTCGTGGGTAAAACATTTTCCACATTTTAAACATAAATATGCCTCCTCCCCGCTGTGAATTCTTCTGTGAGTAACAAGAGTCGAGTGTTTTGTAAACAGTATACCACATTGACCACATGGAAGCCTTTTTCCCTCTTTTTGTCCTGTACTCGTGATAACCATCTGTAGTGAATCAGGAAAAGGTTCCTCAAGATTTGAAGGAGTAGACCACAGGTCTGCACTCGTGGTAAACATCTGTGATCGGTCAGGAGAAGGTTCCTCGTCATTGTGGGGATTATTAGATAGGTCTGTCCTCTGTCGTCTTGGATGTACATTAAGGGTACTGTGGTTTTCTCTTGAAGAGTGCTGCTTGAGGTTTTCTTCCACCTTATAACTTTGTGAGGACATGCAGTCTTCTTCAGAGATCTTATGGAATTTTTCTGTTAAAATTAAAAATGTTTCTGTTTTTTTTTCCAACCAGAAAAGAGAAACATTTTAAACATTCCTTTTAGGCAGTTTGAATGCAGTTTGTATTAAGTTATTTTAGGCAAAGTCAGAGATGGATCCAGCAGGACCACTTATTATGACCACTTCCTACTTACAACGTCATGTAGCTGATGCAGAAATCCCTAGTGGTGCACTGACTTGCTATGACTTGGTACATAAGGTTTGATAGGCTGTCTGCACACATATCCCTCACTGCTGTTATGAGTATAAGGGACAATTTATGAGAGTTGTGAAAAGGATTTTTTATTGGATTTCCTAGTTTATGATCTGTTGGCGGCTGCGGTGTGGAAAGGGTATCGTGAGTGGACAAATAAAATGTGGAAACAATGGAGCTCCATGCATCACTGATGTCAGGGGTAAACATCAGCTAGGAAGGTGCATTAGGGGAAGAGACATGATACATGGGAGCAGCTCACCCCCAAAATAAACCATGTGGTGACCAAAGTGAGTCTACCACAACATCAAACAGTCCTAGGTATGGGACCGCGGAGCAGACGGATGTCACTGCACCTCTGCTAACCCTACTGTGTATGGGGCCCTGGGGCAGACGGAGCTTAATGCAGCTCTACTAACCCTAAAGTGTATGGGGCCCTGGAGTAGACGGATGTAACCGCACTTCTGCTAACCCTACCGCGTATGGAGCCCCGGAGCAGTCATCACAACACCTCTGCTTACCATAATGCGCATGGGGCGATGAAGCAGACTGCACCTCTGGTAACCCTACTGCATGTGCAGTCCTGGAGCAGACAGATCTCACTGCACCTCTCCTAACCCTACTATGTAAAGCGCCTGAGGCAGACGAATGTCACTGCACCTCTGCATACTCTACTGCCTGTGGGGCCGCAAAGCAGACTACATCTATGTTAACCCCACTATGTCTAGCGCCCTAGAGCAGACAGATGTCACCGCACTTCTGCTAACCCTACCGTGTATGGGGCCTCACAGAAGGCGGATGTCACTGCACCTCTGCTAACCCTACTGTGTATGGAGCTCCGGAACAGACAGATGTCACGACTCTGCTACCTACTGTAGGCCTGAGCAGCGGTGTCACGCCTCTGCTAACCTACTGTGTACGGGCACTAGCAGCAGTGTCCTGCACTTGCTAATGTTTATGGGGCCCGGAGAAGACGGATGTCACTGCACCTCTGCTAACCCTACTCTGGAAATAAATATGGGACCTCACTGTGTGTATTTCTCATTATTTTCACTCCGTACAGTGGCTCAGAAATCTGCATGAGAACCTGCCTGTTTGATTGCAGCCTTATAAATCCTTGTATAACACTGTAACCTATCAGTGACACAGGATTCTGGTCTACACTCCCTCATCACTTTTATCCCATAAACCTGGACTTGATATGATTCAGCACAACCTTGTCTGAGAATCAGGTCTGTCCTCTGCCCACACATCTGGCCCTTTAATACTAATGGGGCAGCACTTTAATACAAGTGGACATAATTTTGTTAGTGACAATCTCATCATGGCTATAACCAGATGATCATGAGACAAAGTGCACATCTCCAGCTGAACTCATGGACGGGACGATGAGGTCTGTACGGCCTAACGGCTGCAGTCACCAGGTCTCCATGTTATAGAGCATCTCTAGGATGTGGTGGAATAGACAGAGCGGGGTTTTCCATAAGAATCTGTAATAAAGGTTTCCAGGACTTTGTTGTATCCAATTCACTAAGAATTCAGGCGGTTCTAGGGCATGCTGGCCCAAATGAAGCGGCCCCTGAGAGCAGATCCCAACTCCAGCCTCAGAAACACTGCAATAAGTGTCTATAATATGTAGAAGGGAATCACTTCCTCTCAGCTTCTATTTAACCCGACACAAATTCTGACCTTAAAGGGTTTTTATCGCTACAAAGATCATGTGTCAGATTATGGTGACAGTAAAAATAAGCACTTTTGTAATTGGGTTGCATTACCTCTGTCACTTGGTTTAGCAGATATAAGCTTTTCTGTAAATCTGTATTCTGTTTTTGCTGCTGCTGGTCGGGACACACCCCTGGCTGGATCCCGTCGCCTAGACACGCCCCTGCACTGTGATTGGCTGGCTGACATTTCATTCAGCCTGTTGGGATACGCCCCCAGCCAGGAAACGCCCCGGCCACGCCCCCTGCGCTGTGATTGGCTGACTACACATTCTGGGCGACATGTATGAATCTCGCCACGTCGGAGCGCATGTTTTCGCCAGTTTTCCGGCGAAATTTGCACCTCATGTATTTCGGTGCCGGGGTGCGCTCATACATGTGGTGTAAAGTCCGCCGCGCCTCGCCAGCGTGTGAGGCGCAGTGCGGGGACTTAGGCGCAGTGCGGGACTGCACCTAATATTCGCCGTCCGAGGAGGTGCGCTCATACATGCGGGGAAAAGTTCACCGCGCCTCGCCAGTGTGTGAGGCGCAGTGCGGGGGACTTAGGCGCAGTGCGGGACTGCGCCTAATATTCGCCGTCCGAGGAGGTGCGCTCATACATGCGGGGAAAAGTTCACCGCGCCTCGCCAGTGTGTGGGGCGCAGTGCGGGACTTAGGTGCAGAATGTATTCTGATTCGAGCCAGGCTGGAAAACAGCGAGAAATCATTAAAGATGTCCGTGTAGCATGGAGTATGAATCAAAAAATCGCCTTTATTACGTGTAAAACATTATCTGAAAAAGATCTCAAACCTACTAAAAAAATACCTAAATAAAATCACTTTCCAAAAATCAAGAACAGCGCTACATCGGGAATTTGGATATTGAAAATTGCCGGGAAATACAGTAATTAAATTTCTGTAAGCTATTCTCATTGGTCGGCAGAAACCAGCCAATCAGAATAGGAGCGACAGTGACCCATTATAACCTATGGAGAAGTATTGACCAATCAAAATCAAAGGTGAGACAGTTCAAAACACAGTAAAAAGGCAGAAAAGAGCTGATTGGTTGAGCTAGCGGGGGCTTGGCTATCTTGGCCAATCAGAGCGCCAGCTACTTTGTCCCATTGTAGTCAATGGAGAGATGGGGGCAATGAAATCTCGTCTCTCAGCGCCGTGCGGTATGGAGTATGATTAAAAAAAATCGCTTTTATTAACTGTAAAATATTCTCTGAAAAAGAGCTGAAACCTTCTATAAACATAAATCAATCAAATCCCTAACAACGCGTTTGTCGCCGAGACCGGCGCTACATCAGGAATTGGGATATAGAGAATTGCCGGGAAATACAGTAATTCAAATTCTGTAAGCTCTTCTCATTGGTCGGCAGAAACCAACCAATCAGAATAGGAGCGACAGTGACCCATTATAAGCAATGGAGAAGTATGGACCAATCAAATGAAAAGGCGGGACAGTTCAAAATACAGTAAAAAAGGCAGAAAAGAGCTGATTGGTTGAGCGCAGGCGGCAGATATGAATCCACCAATCTTATGTAGTGCGTCTGTTTTGAGTGGAGCAAGAAGGGCGCGATAGAAGGGCGCCCTAACAGTTATTACTGTCTATGGGAAATATTCTAGTACTGTGATTGGTTGGTACCTTCTCATAGAGTTCTATTGGGAAAAGAAATGCAGAGCGAGCTCTGTTTGTGATTGGCTAAGTTAAAAGAGGCGCGGATATTTGGACCAATGGGAGAGCGAGCGACGCTCTTATGGGTTTTCTAATGCAATCTGTAATAAAACTGTACGTGCCCGAAATAAAATAAGACTCCCGAAGTTGTACCGATCTCTATATAAAATGAACAATAATATGGGGTAACGAAAAAAAAATATTAATTCAATAAATTCATTTTTATTTCTTTATTTTCGTTAGCCAATGATCAATAGTATGGGTGTAACGGAAATAAAGAAATAAAAATGAATTTATTGAATTATTATTTTTTTTTCGTTACCCCATATTATTGTTCATTTTATATACACATCGGTACAACTTCGGGAGTCTTATCATTTGATTTCGGGCATGTACAGTTTTATTACAGATTGCATTAGAAAACCCATAAGGTTTAAGCTCTTTTTCAGATCATATTTTACACTTTTTTTTTTTTTAAACATATTTTATTGGGTTTTATTCAAGTTTAAGATAAAGAAAACAAAATACAAAACAATGGATTAAGAACAAGATAAAGGCTTGTGAACAGCAATATACAATCTAGCAATAAACATAGAAGCATCTTGGAAACAAGAAGTAGACATAGATTGTATACCACTACATTGGGCGTCGGTTTCCTGGGTTAGGTGAAATATTTATCACAGCAGTTGAAATTGCTTAGCAGGACAGTTAGCTTCCAATTACGCTAAACCATGAATCACATAGTAAACGACGCTTGTGAGAAGCCTTAGATTAACAAGAAGTAATTAGACTAATTCACCCACTTTAGTAAATAGAAGAGTGGGAGTATGAGGCAAATATATAGATCAAATAAATGAAACAATAAAGAAATGAGTTAATAAAATGAATAAGTTGAATAAATGATTAAATAAATAAATGAAATAAACAAAGAAATGAGTGCGATTCTAATCCTCAACTCCAGGGGTGGGGGTGGAGGACGCCACGGTCTCAGAGAAACGTCCACACTGGATACATATATATAGCCCTCATTTTGCGCATCTCGGAGAGTGTCGGGGGTGGGGGGTGGGGTTACCCGCAGCACTCTCATACCTACACCCCTTGCAGTATCCTAGATGCTTAAGTGGAACCATCAAGGCTGTTCCAGAGGCCCAAGGGTTCCCATCAGGCCTGCCCTAGCATACCAGCCCGTGTATTTGAAGGAGGCCATCAGGTGGGTTATCTCATCAGTAGAGAAATGTGCGAGAATAAAGGGTTTCCACCTTCTGAAAAATTTTTCTGTGCGCAGTTCCTTGCGGTATTCTGCCTCAAGCTTGTCAGATATCATGTATTGCATTAGATTTTCCACCAGCAGAGACATCGGGGGGTCTACGGTTTCAGCCAATAAAGCAGGAGGCAGCGTTTAGCGACCCGTATTGCAATATGAGCAAGGCTGGGAAGAGGCTGCGGAGAGGCAGGGGGTAATTCCCCAGAATCTGTGATATCAGGGGGTCGTGTGTAGTGAAAGATCAGCAACTCATACGTCTTGGCTCGTCTAATGTGCCAATGCTGACAAACAAAATCAAGGAAGGTATCCCAATAGCTCTGCGAAGAGGGGCATTCCCAAATTCCATGCCACATGGATGTAGCAGGAGTGTGACATTTGGGGCAGGACTGCCGTCTATCTGGGCAGTTTCGTGAAGGTGGGAGGTTAAAGCCATAATATGCGTTGTGCACTATTTTGAGGTGAGTTTCTCTCCAGGTCTCACATATTACTTCCCTTCGCACCCTTCGAAGAACCTTGGTGATTTTGTCCAGGAGATCCGGGTCGCCCAACTTACGGCCCCATTTTACAAACGGAGATCCCCCATCCTTGCAGAGTGAAAGCAGAACTGTGGCACCTCCTAAGGGAATCAAAACCATTGGGGGAGCACACCGTTACCAGGTTTCTTAGCTTAGACTTGCAAAAGGAGAGAATTTATAATGCTGGAAATACATGAGCTGGGGGAAGAGCGAACCTGTCTCTCAACTCAGTTGGGGTTAGCCACCTTTTTCTTTTGAATGCATTAAGTGTTCAGCGCACGTCACACCTTTTTCCCTCCACAGTCGAAACATAGGGTTTTCCCGGCCTTGAGGAAAGTCGGGGAGTTCCCATATGGATAGTGCCTTTGACATCTGGACTGGTAATTTCCAGAGCGTGCATACATGTTTCCAAGTTGCGATTGTGTCTTTTAACAAAAGGGAGCACCTAACCTCTTGAGGGATCTGAGAGAGTTTAGTGTGTATTAACGCCAGGGGATGCCATGGATGCATCAATTCCCTTTCCAGATCAAAATTTGAGTATCTGCTACTTCCCCCCCCACCAGTCCAGAATATGTCTGTTGAGACACACCAGATTATAGAACCGTATGTTGGGGAGGTTCAGACCACCCGCATGAATAGGGAGCATTAGCTTGGCAAGAGCTATCCGGGGTCTCTTTCCCACCCAGATAAAACGGGAAAAAGAGCAGTGGCTCCTATTTATGTCTGTGTGGCGTAGTAGTAAGGGAAGGGTTTGGAGGGGATATAGAAGTTTTGGAAAACACACCATCTTGACTGCGTGACATCTACCTGACAGGGAGAGGGGAAGGCCCTGCCATCTTAGGAGATTGTCTGAAATCTTTTTTTATCAGAGGGGGAAAGTTCAAGTTGTAAATGGTACTGGGGGTCCTACCAATTTTTATTCCCAGGTAAGTAATGTGAGATTTTGCTGGGGCAATCCCCAGGTTTAGGTTTTGCCAGATAGATTTCGGGAAAGGGATTCCAAGTTCAAGTAGCTCGCTTTTGGAGGCATTAACTTTGTATCCGGAGAATCTGCCAAAATCTTCCAAGAAAGAAAAGATTCCCGGGAGATGGCTAACCGGATCAGAGAGACATAGAAGTAAATCGTCAGCAAAAAGAGCGATTTAATCTGGCCTACTGATATACCAGAGAAGAGATCTGAATCCTCCAAGAAGCGAGCTTGGGGTTCCAAAGCAATATCAAACAGGAGGGGAGATAGGGGACATCCCTGGCGGGTACCCTTGTGAAGAGAAAAGCATTGTGAAAGAAAGCCTGGAGTGTGCACCTGTGCAGTCGGGTTACTGTAGATAGCGGACAGCAAGTTCTTGAATCTACCCCCTATCCCCATGCGCTCAAGAACCATCCAGAGCCACTCCCACCGGACATTGTCGAATGCTTTCTCAGCATCTATTGCGACCATGACAGGATGACCGGTGGGAGGGGAGGTGCCTTTCACACTCTCCAGCACTGACAGCACTTTTCTAAGGTTGCCCACTGCTGCACGACCCTTGACAAACCCTTTTTTGCGCTGGGCCAATGAGGGTGGGCAAGAATATAGCCAGCCTGTCTGCCATAATCTTGGACAACAATTTCTGATCCGTATCTATCAGCGAAATGGGCCAGTAGGAAGACGGGAGGAGGGGATCTTTGCCCTTTTTGGGAATCACTTTTATATAAGCGTTTTTAGATTCGGGTCGAACAACGCCCTCCTGGACTATTTGGTTGAAGTAATTGGTTAGCAGTGGGGATAGGGGCTCAATAAGTATTTTATAAATTTCTCCAGAAAAGCCGTCAGGGCCTGGAGATTTCCCCGAAGATAGTTGGCGAATGGCTAATTGTACTTCTTGTGCAGTGATCTCAGCATTAAGATCTGCCAGTTGTTCAGTGGACATTCTAGGGAGAGGAATGGAGTTCAGAAAATTCCTGCCATCTTCCGATTCCTCACCTTCCGGACTCACTCCCTGGGAGTATAGCTGTTCATAGAACAACTTAAGCGAGTCGTTAATTTTATAGGGGTCTGAAGTGATCTGGTCTCCCGGGGTATGAATCGACGGAATGTGGGAAGGGGAATAACTGCCCTGAAGTAATCTAGATAGTAGTTTCTCTGCTTTATTTCTGTGGCGAAATAGGGTAGATTTCAGGTGAGATCTCTGCACTTCTTCTCTCCGTCCCAACCAAAGTTCAAAGACTCTAGTGGCCTGTTCCCAATCCCTCCTGGCCTCCTCCGATCAGTCTGATAGAAATTTAGCATAAGAACGTTTCACCTGCTCAGAAGCTTTCTTATATTCCTCATTCAGCTTACGTCTGTAATTAGAAGTGTGAGCTATAATACGACCCCTCAGAACAGATTTGGCCGTAGCCCAATATAATGAGATGTCATCAGAATGTTGCGCATTGGCCACTGAAAATTCCAGCCACCAACCTCACAGAAGATCAGCAAACTGCTCGGTTTTGGCCATGTAGGAGGGGAACCGCCAGATGTAATCCTTTTGGGAAAACGTCAGCTATCTCGGTCACCACAGGGGAATGATCCGAGATTACTAGGTCAAGAATCTCCAAGGCAACCAATCTCCTCTGAAGCTTGGGGGAAATCAGGACATAGTCCAGTCGCGACCATGAATTTTGTGAGGGAGAGAAGAAGGAAAATTCCCTACTGTCAGGATGGAGATCTCTCCAACCATCCCTCAGTCCTGAGTTATTTAAAAAAATGCTGTAGGGTCCCCACCGTAGGCCTCCTAGTTGAATCAGTTGAGGAAGCCGAACCCAAGTCTCTCTTTCTGTCTAGAATTTCATCTAGCACTATGTTCATATCACCGCCCATGATCACAGATGCAGCAGAGTCCCTCTGGATCTTAGCTGCAAGGGTCACGAAAAACGGTTTACTCTGGGTATTAGGGCCGTAAACATTAAACAAGCTGACCTGGTCGCCATTATGACAGATCTTCAAGTGGGACCATCGGCCTGCTTGGTCCGATTCACGTGAGACCAGTTGATAGGGAAAATTCTTGTGCACTAAGGTAAGGACTCCTGCTTTTCCGTCTACCAAAGGAGAACCAAAAACTTGTCCGACCCACAACCTTTGCATCCTGAAAAAGTCTTCATGAGACAAGTGTGTCTCCTGAATAAGAACAATGTCTGGGCGGGTTTTTCAGGTGTCGCAAGACCCTGACATGCTTATTCGGGGAGCGGAGCCCTTTCACGTTCCACGTGACATTTCTCATGGCCAAAGAAGGTGAGAGGGGGAAGGGAGTGTAGAGTATCTGTTGGCGGACAAGAAAACCGCTATAGGGATAGTGACGCTATGAGGCACTAGACTCAGACCCAAGTAACTTTAGATATAAAACTAGAGAATATAAACAAGCTATATAGCTTAGATAAAAATTCTAAAGTAAAACAAAACAAAACACGCAGAGAGCCAGGAACCAGGTCACTCAGACTCTCCTCTTGTGTGAAAGGACTTCACTTTTTTCTGCCACAGGGAGGATAGCGGTGTAGCTTCAAACATTGATCATTTTCCGCCAATCCCTCTTCCAGAGAAAAATTTGTAAAGGTCGTACCACTCTCAATTTGACTAATATTGACCTATGGCAAAATAAGGCGTGTAAAACAGGAGCAACAACCCGATCCACAACAGTTAGAAAACATTACATCTGAGCAAATTACAGCAAAGGACATAAACATCTGTACATATGTAATATAACCAAGTTAAATGGTAATGAAGTTAAGTTATAAAAGGGAACGAAGGAGGGAGGGGGGGGAGCTGTTGGGCCACTAGCAGCAGCCATGTCAAAGTTACTCACGGTCCCCAAAAACGACAGATTATCACAGAGAGTCCAGAGACGAAAGTTCAAGTCGGGGACCGTTGGGGGTCTCAGGAAGACGGCGGGAGCTTGAAGATCTCCGGTCCCAGGAAGGAGAGAGCCGTGGGGGAGACGATGAAGATCCGTTGCCCACAGTCGAAGGTGATCTTGTGGGAGAGGGCGCGGAGTCCTCAAGGAAACGAAGGTCGTCTTCTGCGTCTCTCGGGGATGTGAAGTACTTCGGAGCGGCGTCAGGAAGAATTACTTTCAAAGTGGCCGGATACAGGAGTTGGAAACGGACCTTCTTAGAGAATAAAAAGGAACAGGTCTTGCTGAAGGCTCGCCTCCTCATGGAGACATCCAATGAAAAGTCCTCAAATATTTGGATCTTCTGTCCCTCCAGGAGCGGGGGGGGGGGAATTTTGTTTGCGATAAGCTTTGAAAATATCTTGCTTGTCGTTATAGTCCAAATATTTGATGATGATGGTGCGCGGCTTCCTTTGCGGTCGGTCATTTCTACTTTTGTCAGAAGGGGGTTCAGGGCCAATGCGGTGCGCCCTCTCGACCCTGCAGCTGCGGTTGATTCCCAGCGCCTGCGGTAGACCTAATTGGCAGAGATCTTGGAGATCCGATTGTTTGATACGTTCAGAGAGACCCACAACCCGGCGGTTACTCCTACGAGAGCGATTCTCAAGGTCCTCTATGCGATCATTAAGGGTGTCTTGTGCCTTGTGACATGAAGATAACTTGCGGTGCAGCATGTCATTTTCGGCTTCAAGTTGAAGAACCTTATGTTCCAGCTCATCCAGCCTTGTTCCATGCAGCTGAACATCATGCTGCAGCTTGCTCAGAGAAGCTTGCAAGGATGCTTCAATAGCCGCCTGGAGTTCAGGAGCTATATGGCGGGCCACCTCGAGGGCTATAACCTTGTAATCCAGGGAGGGAGCAGTTTGGGATCCTGCAGCTGGAGCACTGGAGAGCGCAAGCATGCCTTCCATGGGCCCTGAGAGGGGAGCGCTGAGTGCGCGGTGTTCAGCAGGCGCCGCGCCGTCATGTTGGGATCCCCACGAGGCGTGCGGGCAGGCAGGGGGAATGCGTCCTTTTGACCACTTCTAAGGACGTACCTGTCCATCCACCCGTCAGCGGAGAGAGGGGGAGATATAGCCCGATCTGCGAGGGCTGATTGGCGCCAGCCGGGCGACTGTGACAGGAGCTGCGGCAAGAGATTAGCGGAGAGCTGAGAGCGCTCACCTCCGCATGGCAGTGCCGGAAACGGAAGTCTTCCATATTTTACACTTAATTTTTTAAAATATATGGATGTTTTTTTAATCTATACATACTCTCATGCCTGATTGGCGCAATGAAGCCCCCCAGTATTCTATTTGCTTTCCCGATACTGTGCCGATTAGACTTTTACCATGGTTAAAGTAGCCTGTGCCTCTGATTGGCAGATGCCAAGCCCCCGCTAGCTCAACCAATTAGCTCTTTTCTGCATTTTTACTGTATTTTGAACTGTCACTGCCTTTGAATTTGATTGGTCAATACTTCTCCATAGGTTTTAATGGGTCCCTGTCGCTCCTCTTCTGATTGGCTGGTTTATGCTGACCAAAGAGAAGCGCTTACAGAATTTGATTTACTGTACTTCCCGGCAATTTCCACGATCCTAATTCCTGATGTTGCGCCGTTCTAGATTTTTGGAAAGTGATTTATTTATTTTTTTTTATTAAAGAAGGTTTGAGCTCTTTTTCTGAAAATGTTTTACACTTAATAAAAGCGATTTTTTTGGAATCATACTCCATGCCGCACGGCACTGAGAGCCGATATTTCTGTTGCGATCTTCTATATGTTTCCTCTCATGTTCCGTTCTCGCTTCACTTCGCCTCCGCCAGATCATTTAGACCAGAATCAACCAGGTCTGCCTGTCGGAGCTGGCGAGCGCTGCAATGCGCCGCACTTTGCCGAGCCGCGATGAAAAATGCCTCGGAGTTTTCAAACGCGCCGCGTCCCGCCCCGGAACGCCCACATCGTTGCCCACACTGCGCCCATTGCATGCCCCTTCATGTGAGGCGCATCCGAAAGTGGCGAATGCTGCGCCTAACATCGCATCCCTGCGTCCGACAGCGGATTCAAGCCGGTGAGGTGAAGGATACGCCAGAAAACAGGCGTAAATCCTGTTCATACATGTCACCCAAACTGGTGAGAAAATTTGTAGAGAGGGGTTATGGGTGAGATACAGTTCTTAGGATTGGTAATGAAGTTGGACAACTTACGAGAAGTGAAGTCCGGAGTAAGAGGATTAGGAGGGAGGACCTTAGACTGGGATTTTCTATGACCTATGATTGTCATTCTAGGCTAGTTGCAAAAACTATACGTAAATACTAGCATATTGTACAAAGCGACCCTAAGTATGGTCATCTATTTCGGGAATGCCCCAAATTCATCTATCAGCGGGGTAAGACGATTGGGAATTAAATTACCCGCTCTGATTTGGATAGGAAGAAATCGCGTCAAACATTTCTTGATACACAAAAGAGGAGTACATACCCATGCTGATCATGTCAAAATTGCCATGCCATTATTAAAGGGTCTAATATCATGCACCCTACGTTAGGCCATCAGATACCTGTTCAAGGTTTCTTCACCTGCCCTACAAAGAACATGATGTACCTCCTCAAGTGCCCCTGGGGCAAATGTTATGTGGGTCAGACATCAAGGATAATACGGGTAAGGTTCAACGAGCATAAGTCACAGATCCATCTATATGCATCCAAAATAGATCAGCAGAGCAAGGTAGAGAGTGAGAGATCATGTAAATTTATGGAATCAACTGTGGCAAGACATTTTCATGAGAATGGACACCAAGTATCTGCGTTACGTTGGTGCATTATTGAAGAAATTCAAGGTAGTGATCAAGAGCAGATTACATTAAAACTGCTCCAGCGTGAAGTATATTGGATTCACAGGCTTGAAACATTATCATCTAAAGGACTCAATGAGGAATGTCAGTGGAAGGTTTATTTATGATACATAGTGTGGCAGCGAGTCCCATCGTTTTGCCTGCTGTTCGCTAGGTATATTTGAGTGAGATACGTGAGTCTATTGAGTTAACTAACTGAAAGCCTATTTAGTTGGTTATCAATTTAAAGTAGGGAGTACACAATAAATATAGTACATTTTCGATACAATGTTATACCAGCCTTTGCGAGTAGCTTACTGGTTTAAAATATACCATGTTGTTTTTAAGTATATGTATTGTTTTGGTTGCATGTTTTTATATGAAATATAATTAGTAACAGTATATAAGAAGATTACTTGCGGATTACATCACGCTTGAGAAAGAGGGCGTGTCCCCCGAAACATTGCGTGATTGCATCAGTGGCACGTTGGGACCCAACTGTATGCCGTTTAGCTGTGAGGAGAACATCGGACACGAGAGGTTGGCGTCCGCGTCTTAAGTTTGGACTTTCGGACTCAGCTCTGGATTGCAGGGTCCAATATATGTTACTAAAGTGACAAAGTTTTATCGTCTTGCAACATTGTGCTATAGATGGTGTTACTAAAGTGTATATATTAAAGGAAATTGGATAAAGAATCCTTTTGGAGTCAGACGGCATAATTTTAAAGTGTTTGCTGATTGCACAGCAGGTGGGGACCTACACATGCCGCTGGGAACCTCAATTTCTACACTGCCAATTTATTTGAAGCTGTCCTCCGCCCACACATCTGGCCCTTCAATACCAATGGGGCAGCACCTTAATACAAGTGGACACCATCTGGTTAGTAACAATCTCATCATGGCTATAACCAGATCATCATGAGACAAAGTGCACATCTCAGCTGAACTCGGTGGTCGGAACGATGAGGTCTGTACGGGCTAACGGCTGCAGTCACCAGGTCTCCATGTTATAGAGCATCTCTAGGATGTGGTGGAATAGACAGAGCAGGTTTTCCATCAGAATCTTAATAAAGGTTTCCAGGACCCTTTTTGTATCCAATTCACTAAGAATTCAGGCTGTTCCAGGATCCCTGAAAAAAACCTCTGAATTCATTTTCTACTCACCTGTGGTCACTCTTCTGGGATCTCCTCCTTTCACGTCAATCATTCCTCAGCTCATCGCTCCTCATCTTTTCGTCTTCAGCCTCCACTTTAGCATCAGTCAGATCTTCACCCTGATGTGACACATGGAACAATTCAGTACAGCAGACAGATCAACATAAGAGACCCCCAAATATATATGAGCAGTCTATGACTGCAGGAGGTCCACACCCCGTATTACAGATTGTGTTATGGGGGTCATTTCCTACCTGAGGGATTCCCTGGGACGTTTTCCCTCTCTTCTGCTTCATCCTCAACCTTAATATCAATCAGATTTTCCCCTAAAGAGAAAAAAACCAGTGAAATAAGTGAAAGGGTTTTTCCATTCTGGTCATATTTAGAGGAGACTTCAGCTCCCTCTACCTGATGATTTCTGGGACATTTCCCTCTGGGCAGTCCTGGGAATACAGAGGACGGGGACATCTCTCTGCTGGATATCTCCTACTGGATCCATCTGTAGGGAGCACAGTGACGGGATACATGAGCTGCGGGATATCTGTCTATATATCATATACATCACATCACCTCCTAATCTACGAGAAGACAGGAGAGGAGAGAAGACAGGAGAGAGGAGAAGACAGGAGAGAGAGAGGGGAGAGGAGAGAAGGAAAAGAGAGGAGAAGATAGGGGAAAGAGAGGGAAGAAGGGAAGGAGAGGAGAGGAAGAAGACGGAGAGAGAGAGGGAGAAGACAGGATGAGAGAGGGGAAAAGAAGCCCAGGAAGGGGAAGAGGGGAAAGAAGCAGGAAAAGAAAAAGGGGAAAATTACAGGATAGAGAGAGAGAGGAAAAGACAGGATAGAGAGAGAGAGAGGAGAAGACAGATGAGAGAGTGAAGACAGACGAGAGAGGAAAAAGACAAAACGAAGGGGTGAAGACGACAAAGAGAGGAAAAGGGACAGACGAGAGGGGAGAAGACAACAAAGAGGGGAAGAAACAAACGAGAGAGGAAAGACAGACGAAGAGGGGGGAAGACAAAAGAGAGAGGGGGAAGACAGACAAGGGGAGTAAAAGACAGCAAGGGGAGAAGACAGACGGAGAGTAAAGGGACAGACGGGGAGAGGAGAAGACAGACAAGGGGAGAAGACGGGCCCGAAGAGGAGAAGCAGACGGAGAGGAAAAAAACAGACGGGGAAAAGGAGAAACCAGACGAGAGAGTGAAGCCCGGGACGAAGAGGAGAAGACAGACGGGGAGAGGAAAGAAACAGCGAGAGAGGAGAAGACAGACGAGAGAGGAGAAGACAGGAGAGAGAGGAGAAGACAGGAGAGAGAGGAGAAGACAGGAGAGAGAGGGAAAGACAGGAGAGAGAGGGAAAGACAGGAGAGAGAGGAGAAGACAGGAGAGAGAGGAGAGAAACAGGAGAGAGGGGAGAAAAAGGGGAGAAGAGGAAAGACAGGAAGAGGGAGAAGCAGGAGAAAAGCGAAAAAACAGGAGGAGGGGAGGGAAAGAAGACAGGGGAGGAGAGCGGAGAAACGGGAGGGGAAGAGACGGAGAAACAGGAGAGAGAGAGCGGAGAAGACAGAAGAGAGAGAGCGGAGAAGACAGAAGAGAGAGAGCGGAGAAGACAGAAGAGAGAGAGCGGAGAAGACAGAAGAGAGAGAGGAGAAACAAAAGGAGAGGGGAGGAAGACAGAAAGAAAAGAGGAAAAAGACAAAAAGAGAGAGAGGAGAAGACAGAAAAAGAAAAGAAGACAGAAAGAGAAGAAGACAAAAAGGGGAAAAGGAGAAGACAAAGAAGGAGGAGAAACAGAAGAGAAAAGAGGAGAAGACAGAAGAGAGAGAGGAGAAGACAGAAGAGAGAGAGGAGAAGACAGAAAGGGGAAAAGGAGAAGCAGGAGAGAGAGAGAGGAGAAGCGGGGGAAAGAAAAGAGAGGGGGAAAAGACAGGAGAGGAGAGAGGAAAAGACGGGGGAGAAAAGGGGAAAAAGACGGGAGAGAGAGAGGGGAAAGACGGAAAAGAGAGAGAGAGAGAGAGGGAGAAGACGGGAAAAGGGCGAAAAAAAGAAATAAAGAAAAAAAAAGAGGGGGAAGACAGGAGGGAGAGAGAGGAATGGGGGAAGCCGGGAGAGGGGAAAAAGGGAAAGGGAATGGAAAAGCCCGGAAAGGGGAGAAGGAAAAAAGCCAAAAGAAAAAGGGGAGAAAAAAGGGAGGACGAAAAGGGAGAGAGAGAACGAGGGGAAGGGGAAGGAAACAGGAGGACGAAGTGACTCAACAGGGGTTTCCTGTCGGGTGATAAACTTCCTGCTTTTTTTATCGCCTCTCACCTTGTAAATTCAGCGGCCTTTGGGAACCCCCCCTTCCTTTCAAAAAACCTCCTGGTACAGATCCCTGTGCCCCTTTCTAATAACCCCCACTCCCCCAATGGAGACATAGACGGTGACACCCTGACATCTTATAGGAACCTAAACAACCCAAGGATCAAATTATCATCCAAACCCATCACCCCCTGTTTTAATGTATAATGTCCCAGCTTTCCCCCTCACCTCGCATAAATCCGGGGACTCTTTCTCCTCTGTGTTATGAAAATAAAAAAAATTCCCAGCATTCCCCCTAAACCTCTTCGTCATCCAACCCCAACATCCCCTGTCCCATTGTATAATGCCCCACATTCCCCTCACCACTCATAACCCAAAGGCCCATCATCCCTTGGTTTTGTATAATGCCCCAGCATTCCCCTCACCCCCTATCATCCGGGGCCCATCATCCTCTGTGTTATGAAAAATTGTCCAAATTCCCCCATCTCCCCTTTCACCCAGATCCATCACCCCCTGTGTTTTTAAATAATGTACCAGCTTTTTCCCTTCCCCCTCTCATCATCCCCCAAGCCCCCAAAACCCCTTTTTTTTAATGTAAAAGTCCCAGCCCCCCCCTAAACCTTTATCATCCAGACCCATCATCCCCTGGTTAAATTAAAAAGTCCCAGCTTTCCCTTTCCCCCTCCACTCCCCCAGACCCATCACCCCCAGTGTTATATAAATGTCCCACTTTCCCCAAGTAACCTTCCATCAGCGCCCAGTGATCCGGGTGGTCAGGTTGGGATTTTCCCGTATAAAGTGGAAAGAGGGGGAAAGGCTGGGGGAGTCGGGGTGCGCTCCACCCTCCTGAAAACGGGGGGGGCCCCCAACCAACACTCCCCCAAAACATTTTTTCACACTGTGAAAATCCTGTGTATGGGGAGACACTGTTTCACTACATAGATTTCTAAGAACCCCTCCCCTTTTCCCATTTTTTCACCTTTACTGTTTGGAGAAAGAGCGGGGTCATGTGAGACTCCCCCCTCCCCCTTTTACCAAGTAAAAAGATTTTCCAAAGGGTGAGGTCTAATACCCTGGGGGCCCTGAGGCTCCGCCCCTTGCTACCCCTTGGGGGGTCTTGGGATAAAAAGGGCCCAAATTGTCTTTACTTTAAAGGCCCTGGACCTGAGGAAGTGAAATAGGGGGAAAATTGAGACAAGATCACACTCTATATACACCTCTCCCTTTTGTAATATATATACCTACATTAGGGGATACCCCGTCCCAGGACAGAGACTGGAACAAAAATAAAGCCATTTAAGGGCCAAGTTCTTTTTCCCAGGAAAAAAGAATCAATATCTAACAAATTTTTTATTATTATTTATTTTAAAGCCCCAAATTAAAATTCCGGGGCCATGTAATTGGAGGGGGTTACATAATAAAAAAAACGAGTAAGGTTTAATGACAATTGGCACGAAAGGGAGAGAGGACCCTACCCGGAGGGCTTACAATCTACAAGGAGGGTGAAAGAGACAGGAGGTGAGGGGAGACATGTTTTGCGGGGGAAAAGTAGGGGAACAAAAATTTTTTAGTGTAGATTATAGGGAAACCTGAAAAAATGGGTTTTTAGGTTGTTTTTGAAAACGGTGAAAGTAGAGGAGAGTCTGATTTTTTGGGCAGTAAGTTCCCGAGTGTGGGTGAAGCCGGGAAAAAGTCTTGAAAACGGGGTTTATAAGGAGCTGATAAGGGGGGAGCAGAGGAGAAGGGCCTGGAGGACTTATATATGTAGACCACCACACAAAACAACAAAACAAAATAAAGCCCCTCACATAATTTTTAAAAAAATTTTATTCTATCTTTTCATGGACAACACTTTAAGGACTTAGCTTTTATGCAAAGTAAAGTAGTCAGTGTGCAGTTTGTATCACAGGGAAAAAGGGTGCCCCAAAATAAACATCAATGTCAAAGCTGGGGGCAAAAAGGGGAGGACAAGAAAAGTCATCACATAGACCCTTTTCCCGTGGGTTTTAAAATATAAAGTGACAAAGGGGCCCAAAATTTTGCCCAAAGTGTCCCTATTTTGTGTGGACCCCCATTTTTTTTCCAGGGACTGGCCCCTTTAAATCTTTGGGGCCCGGAGGGCCTAAGCTTCACAGGTTGCACCAATGGGTCTTCTTTTTCCCCCTCCATGACAAAAATCACAAAAGCTGGGGGATGTTTAAAACCTTGCGCTTCTCCACCCTCCATGTGAGGATGCCCCTCAGATGCTCAATATTGTTTAGGTCTGGAGGCATGTTTGGTCACTCCAGCACCTTTACCCTCATTTTCTTTAGCAAGGCAATGGTGGTGGTTTTGGAGGCGTTTGGGATCGTTATCATGTTGGTTTCTGCCCGGCCCCCAGGGGGGAGGGGGTACTGCTCAGCTTAGGGTGTAAAAGTACATGTTGGCATATGTTTTGTCAATGAAAATGTATCCCCACCCGCCGGGAGCACTCATGCAGCCCCAAACCATGACACTCCCCCCACCATGCCCTTTACCCCAGGAAAACAGGACATGGTTCCATAATCCATGCCCCCAGTCCCGCTTGTCTTTAGCAAATTTTTTCCCTCGTTCTTGTGCATTATCTTTAGAAGGGTTTCCTTTTGGGACAAACAGCCAGCAGACCATTTGGGGCAGGCCGTGGGTTTTGTTTGACACTTTAAAAAAGGGTGAAACCCAACCCATTGCACAATGCTGGTAGCATTTTCTCCCGGAAGGGTGCTAGCAAGGCACCAACCCTTTTTTGGGCAAAACCTGGTGAAAGGCCCGTTGTTTGGGAACCGGTTTTTGGTTAAAAACCCCTGGTGGGGTTTGGCCCCCTTTATGCCCGCTCAGTTTAAAAAGTGTTGGCAATTTTCTTATAGCCCTTGGGCCAAACTTTAATAGAGCAAAAATTCTTATCTTTAATCCTCAGGGATTCTTTATCATGAGGACCTTTTGAACTTCCAGTGATCAAAAAGACGTGTGAGGGGCGATAACACCAAATTAAAAAAACCCGCCCCCAAAACACTTGCGACTTTTTAAAAAACCCTGAACTCGGGCTTGTAAAATGGGAAATCAGGAAAAATTTGTCCATTGTCAATAAGGGGGCCCCACTCAGGGTTTTTTGCCAGTGAGTTAGACATTGAAAAGGCCGTGAGTTATTCTGAGGGCACCAAAAATTTTCAAATGTGGGTACAAACTGTCACTGAGTATTGTAAAAAATTGCCCTCAATTTCAGGTACTCAAAGATAGGAGCAAAGGAAAAGCGAGACAGAGAGTGCTGAGTGGGGGGCACATTTGGGGTGGTTTGGAAGAGCTTGGGTAACCCTCTTTCCCCCATTTCTTATTTTTAATTATTTGATCCAATAATGACAAAAAAATATGTGTTTTTTTTGGGCTTTAAAATTTCTTTGATGGGGGGGCCCCGGACCCCCGAGTTACACACAAAATTTTTCTGCATTTTGGGCAACATCGGGGTCCAGTTTTTTTTTCTTTTGGGCCCCATTTAAATTTCCCGGGTCAAATGGGGACCATGAAATTTCTTTTATGGGGGTTCTGGAACTGACCAACCCGTAAAATGTTGATCAGTAGACACAGATTTATGAAAAGTTTGGGAAAAGTCTAAAATGTCCAATATTTTTGGGTTTTGGAAAATAAAAAGGGGGAAAGTGTTTTTGTACACCCAAAGTGTTCTAAACCACGGATCGGAAAGGGAAAATAGTGAGACCTTGGGAAATTCTTTACCCCACCCCCCAAAAAACATTTTTAAAAGGTAAAAATTTAAAAAGGGGAAAAAAGTGTGTGGTTAGGGGAAAAGGAAATAGATTTAAAGGTAGGGGGAGGGGCCCCACCCCGACCCCACAAGGGTCCAAAAACCCCAAAAATAAAAATTTCATAACAAAGTATGATCAGTCCAACCTTAAATTTTAAAGTAAACCCGAGGGTGGAATATTTGGGAAAAGGGGGGAGGGTGCAGTCATCTATTGGAGGATTTCCCATTTTTTAGGCCAAAAAGGGCAGACATTAGGGAAAACAGTGGATTCATTCAGATTGGGCTTGTAACAAGGGTTTAAATTTTCAAAATACTTAGAAATTTCCCCTTTTTTCTTACAAAATTTTTACAAATTTTTAAGAATGAACATTCAACTTCCTATGAAGGGCAAAGGAAAAGATGCTTAACCCCCTTTCCCACAGCCCGGGCAAATTTTTTGACTCGTCATTTTTTTCCTCCCCGTCAACAGCCATAACTTTATTTTTTATCTACATAGACACAGGTGAAAAAAAACACACGGGGGGTTTTTAAATTTGATGGATTTCCTCTTGAAAAATGAAAGTTTCCCCCTTTATTCTGCCGGTCGGTGCATTCCGGTGACACCAATATGAAGGGTTTTTTTGATGTTTTAACCTTTTTTCCCGTTTCTCCTGCCCCCTTCCCACCCCTTTTCCTCTTCCTATTGGGTTTCCCCATAAATCATTTTTTTGGGGGGCCCCTTCTCTCTACATGGGTCCCCTTTGGCTCTATCAGCAATTTGGCTTTTAGCCCCTCTCTCCGTGATGACCAACAACCTCTCCCGCGGGATAACCCCCTTTCAAATACAAAACCCCAGTGACTGTCTTGGGTTTTCCCTAACAAATTTTCCTCGTTTCCCCAAAATGAACCTTTTTTTCAAACCCACCCCATCTACTAACCTTTTTTTCCCGAAAAAGAAAACCCCCTCCAAAACCACCATTTTTCCTAAACAAAAATCTTATTGGTGCCCTAATGCCTTCCC